>JAWPHD010014376.1:0-61753 GCA_037043455.1 Cyrtodaria siliqua
CAGTGTGAACATATGCTCAACTGGACTTCATACTGATACTTCTAACCAAAGATCGCTAATTCTGTTGAGAAGTTCAGGAGAAATAGTCCGGACAAGAAAGTGTGACGATCCTATAGAAGTGTGATGTATATCAAGAACAACACTATGCTCACCCACCAACCCACACATATGGCGGGTACAGAAAAAACATTATATCTTGCATTCTGCTATTGTCGATTTTTTTGAGAAAATAAAATAAATTCAAAATCCTAAGGACATCTAAATTGTTCAAAGAATTTAGATTTGTTAGATTACCTTTTCCTTGGCATGGATGAATGTCTCTAGAACAAAAGATGTGCTTAATTGTGATGATTTCAGGGCCACTAATAGGGGGTCTGTCTTTGGCAGAGTGGTAGGGATGTATGCACATATCTGCCACATAAAACTGAAAACAAAAAGAACCAAGACAGTAATATAATCGTCCCAATATGATCTTCTAGAAAAGACATGCAGAATTTGTACATTTTACATATCTTCTGCACTTTGTTGTGTATTTCAGGCATAATTTGAAACATCTTTTTTTACTTTTTTGATCAAATTGATTAAACTGATGCATTATAATTTCATATTAAAATATCTAAAATATTTCAAAAACACATTTTTTTTATTATATTCCTCTTCATATGCGAATGCCTACAAGGTATATATATTTTTTTTAGATGGGAAAATGGCAACTGATTTTATTTAGACTTAAATTATTTTACATTAAATCAGAACTTTGTAAATTCAAAACTTTGACTTCATAACCTTATGTCAAATAAATTACCACACAACTAACTTCACTGAAACTCGCATGTGGTGGCGCCCATTTCAGAAGTTTAAAATAAAAGGAGTTTTTTTTCCAAGATAGACGATAGCTTTAACTCTTTTGCAAACATAAAAGTTAGATATGACCTATGACAGGCGTACTTACTCAAAATAAGTGTGTTCTATAATATTCTTATCCTGTAGAAACTGCATGTTGTCTTGCCAGATCCACTGTAAATAAAACAGGTTAACATTACCAAACTTGCAACTATTCAATATTGCATAATCTGCCTTGAGTCATGCGATGTTAAACCGTTAACAATGGGATGTCATTTACGTTATTTACAATGCATTTGTTAGTAAAACTGCCAAAGCAATCGGATGTGTCAGAAAGGGTTAACCAGTATTTAATTTTGACTTTTGTATCTGTCATAAATCGTGTTTGACAGTTTGTTAACGTGTCACCATTTAACAAAATTTTTACCATTAAATGACCGATTTATTGTTGTAAAGTTCAACATTTAAATATAGTTAACCCTATAACATACTGTACTAAGATAAATATTATGAGACCGATACATGTACAATAAGTCTGTGAACTTAGGAGCCAACCAGGTACAGCAGTAACTCTAGCTGTTCCTTCAAAATGATCAAACTTAATTAAAAATTATCACTTGTCTGAATTGGATTAAATACATTAGATCATAGCCACCAAGTCACTTAACGCAACTGTATATTGCAATGTTTCAAGTGAATGTTCATCATGTATTATGAAATGATGATTATTATTTTCCATATACATGAACTAAATTTTTACGCATAAGTGTAAGCAGTGAAGGTTAATTTGTTTGTTTGATCAACCACTTTTCCTGGTAGAACCAGTACTGTACACCTCCCGCCATCCGTAAGTGATGAAGGTTAAAACATTCTTAAAATTCTAATTTCTAAGAGCTACAGATGCATGGAATTGTGGCATGCAATAAGTGTTTCTCCATAAACAGTAGTAAAAATGAAAATATTGGTAAGACAGAGCAAACAGAAACAGAGAGAGCAAGTTACCTGCTCAAGTTCCTTTGACAGTTCAAAGTTAAATTTCTTCTTTGGATCGACCACTTCTACCTTCTCCTCTTCTTCCATCTGCTCCTTGGTTTTGGCGGGACATCTCTCGTAGAACAGCATGTACGCACTGTTGGTCTGATGGACAATGAAACAAATGGTCAGTGGTTTGCAAACGTTTATAAAAATGTTCTTTCCTTACCTGGTGTGTGATATAGGGAAAGGAATAAAGCTCTGCCTTTCTAATTTGAGTTCCACTTTTTTTGCACCACTTTTTTGGTTCGTTTTAATTTCATACCAAGAATACCAGCAACGGCGAATTCCAGTGCAATTTATGTGCAGGCCTGCCATAGCTATGTTTACAATGACATCACAGTGCAATAAGCTTGTCTTGGTCTTGGGAGTGGGCAGACTTATTTATCTTTAGTTGGAACTTATTTATATCACACTGATTGTAACGAAAGCTTTCTGAACTTGTTTTAATCACCCTTATGTTTTCCTGGGTAGAACCAGTACTAAGCAATTGCAGATAAAGTGTTTTGCCCAGGAACACAACACATATGATCATGTCGGGGATCGAACCCACAACTTTTTGATCCTGGGTCCAACATTATACCACTAAACCACAGTGCTTTACAATTATTCATCTTTACAAATCTGACAAAATGTGAAGCAGCAATTAATGTCAAAAACATTTTTGCTCTGACAGCAGAAAATGAGTGATATTTTAGGTCATGTAAGATGTTCATTTTTTTACTTGTTTTTGTGGTAGAGGCAGACCACCCCATTTTTCCTGGGTAGAACCAGTATGGTATACCTCCCGCCATCCGTAAGAATTGAAACTTGAGTGTGTTTTATTAGTGTTGTGACAACAGCAACCCGCTAAGCACGACTATAATAGCCTCTGATCTGGGTTTACAATGTTCGGCTGCTGATCATTTTCCCCAAAACACCCCTTTATCACATAAATGGAATGGTCTTAATTCAAAGAATGAACAGTCCATTATATATGTAGCGGGTTAAATATATCATCTTCAGTATACAATCAGGGTTCTGGAAATATTTTGAAAATCCACTTGCCCAGGGCAAGTGGATTTTCAAAAGTCACTTGCCCTGCCCATAATGTCACTTGCCCCACATTTAAGAACACATAATTTCCCCAAAAATTGGCGCTGTACCATTATTTGTGTTACACGGGACGGACCGCCGCATAATTTGGACAATTATACTTAGTTAGAAAAGAAAGGGAGAATGTATATTATGAATTAGTTAATACATTGTATTTATTCATATAAAAAAATCAAATAGTTGCATTTTCTTCTTTTGTGTCTATTACATCTTTGTGTTACTTAAATCATAAAATGATGAGACAGTATACAACCTCATTTTATTCCGCCCTCCCACCCCACCAATCACCACACACACAACCCCATCATTTTTGATGACCATCCCAAAAAAATGCTTGGCAGCTAGTGTATGAAACTTGTAATGTCACAGTGTGTACAATTAACCAGTTGACAGAAAAAAAGAAGCTATTGTATTCATTTAAATGTGCGACAAGCAAAAAAACAAGACAAAAACGTTATTAAAAATATTCACTTGGCCCCAAATTTCTGCAACCATGGTAACGTTCCTACGGCTTTTTAATTTCACTAAAGGGAATTTGATGAAAGCAAGAGGCATGAGTAGGGGTTCCCTTACTAGGGTTCCCTAGGAATTGTTTAAGAAGTAGTAGCAGTAACCTTATTTATCAAAAGCGAAAGTTCAAAACTTGAGAAAAAGTTTCCGTGATTGGTTCTGAAATCGCGAAAACCCATGACATGCGCATATCGCTAAGTTATGCAACTTATTTGTGTAGTATGCACTTCCATATACGTTTAATTACAGATTATATCAATGAAATACACCAGATTCCTCATAAAAGCGCGTTGATAAACGAGTGCTTCAAGTAAAAGAAATGTATTTTCGTTACGAAAAAACGTTCGGTTAATAATCTAAACAAAATCGTGACGTCACGTGGGTCTGTCAATCATTATTTTGACACATTAAATTTGCAAATTAAGAAAGAGTTTTCTGATTTGATTGGTGGGTCCAAAAATGATGTTCAGAGATTTCTGAATTTATGGTTGGAAGGTCACGGACATAATTACCGCGATTTCATTGGCCGATGGAAACACGTCTGACGGTCGTGTCAGGATAAATTGTAATACGGTGTTGTTTTCAAACGGTGTGAAATGCGTGTGTGGGTTAATTAGGTTGTTTATTGAAATAATGCCACAAGTTAAGCTGCCTGGGGCGAGATTGTTGATTGTACCGAAAGTTGTTTGATCTTATTAACAATCGCTAGCGGCAAAAACAGCTGCAAGTTTTATTCAGTTATCAAAATGAAATTCTGATATGGCTAGTTTGCCACTTGATTTGTTCTGGAATGGAAATGTCCGTCGGGCAAGTGCGGGCAGCCAGATTTGCGAAGGTCACTTGCCCGCACCCAAAATCCACTTGCCCGGGGCGTCGGGCAACCGTATTTCCGGAACCCTGACAATTATTATATTTAACAGTGTAGCAACAGCAGTTCAGTGGGACAACAAGCTTTATCGTTGGATGACAAACACTGTTTCATCTACCCGGTACTTTGATGCATATGCAAAATACCAATTACGTTTTGGTATGTTTATTGAAAACATGTAATACCAATCCACTGCCCAATTTACCTTTTCAAACGAGAAGTCCATGAACTTTTCAGTGACTGAATCATAGGTCTTGCTCTGAAATATAACATTAATATGAGTTAATCCCTCGTCTTGATATTTTTTAACAAATACAGGAAGCCTTATAATTCAAATTAAAAGAATTAACAAAATGAAATTACACATACCGTCATCTCCCCGCCAAAACATTCTGTGGCAATCTGACTTGGATCAAACTGTTTCACTTCAGCGTCGTTGAACAGGAACCTAGAATGAGAAGAGAGGACCTTAGGTTAATATAACTTACAGCGTCTCCGTGGTCGAGGGGTTAACGACGTTGTAAACATATTCGCCTCTCATCGCTTCTGGTTCAAATCTCACTGCGAACTCAACTTGCAGAGCTGTAGATAAGCTGAGTTTTTGAGTATTTTACTCATATTTTTTTACAAAAACCCTCAGTTTTTTAAAATTGTGAGTATCATTACTCATCAACTTACTACAAAAACTCAACACTTTAAAACAGCATGAGTATTATACGTGTGTGTATTGTCCTGTGAAACAGATTATTCCATATTTACATGATGAAAATTGTTCCCAGTATGTGTCTAATATTAAGGTCATACAGTCTTTCTTTTGTTTTACTTAACTTCCATTTAATCAGAAAAGTTGTTTATTTTAAATGTATTAATTCACATCCATTTTGAAAGAATAAACTATTTAAAGCAGTTGTTAACTCTGAATGAGTTCCTTTTACTCATTCATTTTGAATCTGATAAATACTCATTGCAGTCAAAAACTATCTACAGCTCTGAACTTGTGAGAATGTGTCATTCTTACGGATGGTGGGAGGTATACAGTATTGGTTCTACCACGGAATAAATGGGTGGTCTGCCTCCACCACAAAGTGGACAAGGCCTTGCGCTTTACACCTGGCGGAGGCTTGTCAGATGGCAAACTTCTACCTTCATTTCATCTCCCTGAGGTTGATGTCCCAATAACCTAATATGGTGTGTTAACGGGATGTAAACCCCATTTCATTTTCTTCCACTTGTTCTGCATCACAAATTTAACGACTTTTCTTGTGTTTTTTTATCATATGGATCATTCAAATTAGCAGCAAATATCTTCAGTGAGCTAAAGGTACCTGGGAAATCAGAGGCAATTCTGAGACATTACTGTAGCATGAGGCAACAACAACCCACTGCCACTGCATACAGAACAACAACACCAGATCTACATAATAACACTCACCACTTGTCTTGACCAGACTCAGACTTATTGAGCCTGTCACGTATGAAGCTGTAGTAATGGCCACCGTCGGCCGTGCCGGTGTGGACGGTGACGCCGATCAGCTCGTACTCGTAGAACTCCTCGTCCTGACAGCTGATGTCACGCTCTATAAACCCAGACTCTTCCTCATCATCTGATACAGTAGAGAAACAATAGACAAATATATGACAAATAATTTTCTTTGTTGAATTATTTTGTTACACACTAAGGATCAGAGGAAACAAGATGTGAATGACGGGGGCATGCATCTTATTGAAAGACAGAGAACACAGAGTTTTTGTGTATTTAATAACCTCGAAATGTACAGATGATACAAAGTATAAAGTGTATTTAAATTGCTACAAACTTGTCTACTTTTTTTTATACAGACCTTATTCATAACTTTCACATCCAGGCATTAGTTACAAATTTCCGAGATGTTCGAGACATTCAGTAGGTGAAAATAAAAATATTTACTCAGACTTTATCCTCAATCTCTATATGAAAAATCAAAGGATTTGACTGTAATTTAAATGTATCCACACTGGTATTTTAAAATCAGACAGAACCAAAAGATACACAGCTCTACAAAAAAAATTAAAGCTTTTAATACAATTATCATTACAAATTATTTCATCAACTATAAACACCGAGTGTACCCGCTACCAAATATGAAGGTGTGTCATTTTACCGATCAATGATTGTTTCAAACAGTGATATAACATTTTACCCTGAAGTAAGTAACATTAACTCCGGCATAAGATTTTTACAATATCAACAGACACAGTGTAACAAGGACGTTGATACTTTGCAAGTAATTACTTACCTTGTGGTAATTTATCAGAGCTGATGAGGTTTTTCTCCATATAGTTGGACATGTCGAGGCGCAGCGGAAACGAGAAGTGTGTGTTGACTTTCTCCTTCATCATCGTGAGCATGTTGAACGTGTAACGCATCGTGTTGAAGCAGATTATCTTCGGAAGTTTCTTGAAACATGCTCTGTTATGAAAATAGCAGTGTCAATTACTATAGCAGTGTCACTTGATTTTTATCTTCCTATTTACTATACGAAAGTTTATTGCTTGAAAAGAAAGCCCCATCAATTGAATGCCTTGTTGTTGAAAGGCAATCAACACATTACCTAGGTAATTTTGAGAGAATGGGGAAAAATACATAGGAATCTGGGAACCTGTTACAAACTCTTCAAATACATGTTGTCCCCTTTCAAGCATCAACCTTTATTTCAACTATAATTTTACCTTTTCTCTGCCCTGACTTTCTTGCCACATTTGGAGCACGTATACATGTTGTCCCCTTCAAGCATATCCTTAACTGTAACTTCATCCAGGGACTCCTGAAAAGTGGAATGTGACAGGTTTTGATCCACAGATCATTAAGTGACAGTTCATGAAATAAGGTTTAACTACTGAATATCCCACCAAGTTTACATCCCCATCCGACAGACCAGGCTAGGGCAAGTGTCTTGCCTAAGGACACACCGAAGTATGCTATGGTGCCAGTGAGGCTGGAACCCATATCTCCGGATTCAGACAAAAGTTATATCCACTAGTCAGCACAGCCGTCATACCTAACCATTGAAGATGATGGGAGCATCACCAAATATGACAACTGAACTGATCTGAATGTTGTTTAACGGCTCATCAACACAGTATAGGTTATTTAGAGCCTCCCCAGAGAGAGAGGGGAAGGATATATAGGATTCCGGGAACCGTGCCCTACTTTTATTATCGAATAGATTCCCATGGTTCTTTAACGTGCTCGGAGGATAGACCGATACACGGGACCGCCCGGTTTACGTCCCCATCCGACAGACGAGGCTAAGGGAAAGTGTCTTGCCCAAGAACACACCGCCGAAACTCAGTGGCACCAACAAATGAATTAACATCATGTCAGCCATCCTCACAAGCAACACCAACAATGTATCAAACACTCACATATAGATTTTTCATGTCCGTCACTTGACATCTGACTGTATAAAACTCTTCCAGCGTTCTGCTGACGTGGGGACAGTCCTGCATAAAAAAAGAAGAAGGTTAACATGAAGTTGTGTACTATTAAGATGGACATAGATATGTGTCAGCTGCATTATTAAATGCAAAAAAAAATAATCTTACAGAATTTAATGACTGCAGTTTTATATTGTAAAACAAGGTAATAGTTTATACAGAAAATCAATCAGATGGATACAATCAAATTCGTATCACGGCAAGGTTGAGATGTGTAATATCAGTCTCGATCAAGTACATGTTCTATCACTGTTTTATCGCATTCAAAACTTTTGTGTAACTAGCGTTTTGACAGCATCATACGTGACACTTAAACAGCATTTAAATGTAAGGAAATAGTATTTTACCACATAAGTTGTAGTGCAGGACTGTAATAAAGCCATGATATTCATATTACACTAGTGAAATAGACATGCAAATAAAGGCCGAATCATAGTTCTTTTTTTTTTCCCATTCAGCTCGGAGTACATCGGAATTGTATCGTTAATTTTCGTTACCACTGAAGTACCCGATTATGGAAATCGACTAGGTAGTTCTGTTGTTCGGCGTCATACGGAGAAGACCAAGTTGACATAAGACATCATATGACAACGTTATATATATGCAGCTACACCAATAAATGTTGCTTATGAAGCTTTTTTCGAGTTATGAGATAAATAGAATCTCACATGTGTGCCTATTTAATATTTATTAAACTCGGATGAAATTTAAATGATGCTCGGCACAGCCTCGAAATAATAATAAGTTTATCCAACTTGTTTAATAAATTCAGAAAGTATCCATGACACGGCAGAATCAATAAGATAATGCGACTTACCAATGAGACAACATTATTGGTGATAATGCCACCAAATAAACTTTTCACCAGTATTTTCTGAAAAGTAAATAATATGAAATAAGTACCCAATACCCAAAAAGATGATTAAGTAAAGTCATCAAAACCGTTACGTAAAAATTCAATTACATATATACAGAACTATTGATCTGGCCCCTCTAAACTTGGAATGGTTCAACCCATCAACCTGTCTATATAATATAAATGTATATCTGAAAGTAATAATATGTGACGGTTAAGCAGTTACTGTTATCTTTGTGACGATTAAGCAGTTGCTGTTATCTTAACTCATGCCATATGTCAGAGTAGCAAGAGATACATTAGGGCTATTCCATTAAAAGATACTTTGAAATTCCCACCCATAGACACTCATAGGCACAAAATTGAGATTAAAGAACCAAATTTTGGAAAATAGGGTTCACCCATAGTTTATTAAATTGCCTTCCAGGGGTCCCGGTATGTTTCCCATTTCTGTGGACATTTTCCTCAAGCTTAGTGATGAAACCAGTGAAGAATTTCTAGCAAATAATGTATAAACAGACCATTTCTGTGAACATTTCCTCTAGCTTAGGCCTAAAAAAAAAAATTGTGTGGTTCGGGTCACATGTTCAAAATTGGTAGGTAGGGTAGGTTGGATTTTTTTTTTTTTTTTTTTTTTTTAAGGATTGTTTTTTATGAACGCAAAGAAGATGCACTGAATTATGTACTATAATTACTGTGACTTTATATTGTTGTTTTTTTGTTTTTTTCGAAATGGACCAAAAAAACGTCAGGGTCGGCGGGTATTCCTAGGTAAATTTTAGGCTTTAGTGATGAGACCAGTGAAGAATTTCTAGCAAATAACATATAAACTGACAATTTCTGTAGACACTGCCTATAGCTTAGTGATAAGACCAGTGAAGTATTTCTAGCAAATAACGTATAAACTGACCATTTCTGTAGACATTTCCTCTAGCTTAGTGATGAGACCAGTGAAGAATTTCTAGCAAATAACGTATAAACTGACCATTTCTGTAAACATTTCCTCTAGCTTATTGATGAGACCAGTGAAGAATTTCTAGCAAATGACGTATAAACTGACCATTTCTGTGAACATTTCCTCTAGTTTAGTGATAAGACCAGTTACGAATTTCTAGCAAATAACGTATAAACTGACCATTTCTGTGGACATTTCCTCTAGCTTAGTGATAAGACCAGTTACGAATTTCTAGAAAATAACGTATAAACTGACCATTTCTGTGGACATTTCCTCTAGCTTAGTGATAAGACCAGTTACGAATTTCTAGAAAATAACGTATAAACTGACCATTTCTGTGGACATTTCCTCTAGCTTAGTGATAAGACCAGTTACGAATTTCTAGCAAATAAAGTATAAACTGACCATTTCTGTGGACATTTCCTCTAGCTTAGTGATAAGACCAGTGACGAATTTCTAGCAAATAAAGTATAAACTGACCATTTCTGTGGACATTTCCTCGAGCTTAGTGATGAGATCAGTGAAGAATTCCGTCATGTCCTTCTGTTCCCCGGTGTTCAGGGGCTGTTTGTCCATGGTGTAAGCCTTACAGAATCCACGGGGATTGTACGCCTTTCTCTCACTCTCCTGTGAAAAAACATACAGAATATCATAGTAATGGGTATAAAAGCACTACTCCATACTCTTTATAACTTCAAATTACTGAAGGATGCTCAGAGAGCAAGTACCAATACTAAGACCTTGCACACCTGACTGCAACCTACCACCAAGATTGAAAAAGACAGTAAAACTCGATTACAGACCTCTCAACTATCCCACAAAAGGAGTGAAGCTTGTATCATTCAGAACACTCATTGTTAATTTCATTTCAAAATGTCAATTATTGGATCTATACAATCTCATTTTTGGAATGTTGACCAGGATATATTTTTAATAAACTACTTAATCGGTAGAACGGACGGATGCTCCCCGAAATGTATCCTCAACTTATCATTTGGCTGTGTATCACCAAGCAGTAATCAATTTGCAGTTCCATTAGTAGTTATGGTTATAAATTACAAAGGGCAATAACTCTAATTTGAATGAAGATACAGTTATGGTTATAGTGCTCTGTGCTTTCCCGTATTGCCCTTTATCATTGTTAGAAGTTTCATTGCAGTCCCATTAGTGGTTTTAAGTAATACTCCTGACAAGAATTATAATCATAACATTCCAAAGGGCAATAACTCTTAATTTGAATGAAGAAAGTGTTATGGTTCTTGTGCTCTGCACTTCCTCTCATTGCCCTTTATTATTGTGTGAAGATTCATTGCTGTCTCATCAGTAGTTTTGAAGTTATGCTCCAGACAAGAATGGGAGCGACAAAGCGGTGACTATATGCTCCTGCGAAAATTTTGGGTGGCATAAAAAATGTTTAGTCTATAAAACTAGACTGACATTATTGTTTGCTGACAATTAGTCCTCTTCAAGCCAAGCAAACAAAAACTATTCAAGCCAAAGGAGGCAACAAACCTTAGGAACAAGCCATGGGAACAACAAGTAAAGCATACCTGAAGGTAGGCAAACATCTTCTGCAATTCAACCAAAGTACTTTCGTGCTTCGTTTGGATGGAACACTAAAATAGTTAAATTCAATAAAGTTCAATTAATTGTGGAAATAACACATTAAAAGCAGAATTAGTGATGTTAAAATTCAAATGTGTCCAATTAAATTATTTTTTTAATATGCATTTGATGCCAAGATGTAAGTAAAGAAAAGCTACCTGCCCGCAGAGTCTAAAGCAATATTTTTATATCATTCTTTATTGCCTTCCAATTATTTTTATTGTCTTTATCTTTTCTTTTTTTTCCAAAAGCACGCAATTTTCTTCAGATTTCTGAAACATCAATTTCCAAAAGGGTAGAACAATTAATTCAGACAAAATTCAGGTAATATACCAACCTTAGCTTGTAATACTGATTGCCTAGCCTGTGGTATCATGTACAAATGCTGCATGCAAGTGGCCATGTAGCACGTGGCCCCTAGGTTAGTCAGACCCACATAGCCACACTTTGATCGCCCATCCTCGTGCGGCCAGTAATCCCATGGGTAGGCAGCATGTGTATCTGAAACAGCAAACATATCAGAATTAATTTCTTCTTCAAAAAACAGAAATATCTTGTTGGCATGATCCGAACCCACGCCCTTTCACATGCGAGGTGTCCATTGGTAGATGTATCAGTAATGACTAACAGACAGCTACATAAACTATACACAAATTAAATAAAATGGGTTTAACGTCTTGTTAACAAATCATATTAGGTCACACTGGGACAGCAACCTCAGAGGGAAATGAGATGAAGGATAAAGTTTCATGCCTCCGCCAGGAAGTAAACCCATGCTAGGCGTCTGTAGCTCTCAATCAGAGGATCGTATCCACTGACTACTAAGGTCACTTAACACTATAAACCAAGACAATACCTTTTGTATGCTGATGGAGCATTTTGGCATGCAGGATTTTGTAATTCTCGATGTTTCCTTTCACTAAGTCCACAAACAGATCGTAGGCCCCAGACCTGGATGCCTGGCTCTTACACTTGGGGAAGTATCTCTTTACGGGGGACGGCAAGGCAAACAGACACTGGAATAGCTCCTGCATGAAGTCCTGAAACAGGGAGTGAACAGGTATCAATTATAACACCACTTTAAATTACCACTCTGGTAAAAAAATATCCTCTTATATTAAAAAGCTCTTAAGTTTGGAATAAAAATCAGGAAATATAAATTTAAACAAATTAGCTGTAAAACGAAAATTACTATTTTTAATTACAAAGATAACTACTTATTGATAATGAAACGTTAAACTAGAATGGTGTTCTTCGGAATATTTGTGTTGCCTGTCCTGTGCTTATTTCAGCTAGAGAAGATGTGTCTCAAGCTTTTAAGTTATGGCCAGTTATGAGCTTGGTTAGGTTGCAGGTTCAAGTTTTAAGAAAAGGGGCATAATGCTGCTAAAATGAAAGTCAGAGTTATTGGACATGTTTAACGACATTCCTTGAGGTAAGATGAACATAAGTGTAAAGTTTAATGAACATAGGTCAAATACTTTTCAAGTTACGGCCAAGGTTAGGTTGCAGGTAAAAGTGTGACGGATGATGACGGATGACAGACGATGGACCAAGTGATCCCAAAGTGTCTGCCATGCTACGCAAGTTTCATATACTAAGAATCTAAATATTATCATTAATACTTACTCTACATTCAGGTGAGTTTTTATACGAGGGGTTGTGTTTAAATATCGCCGTGGTAATATTAAGCAGACCAATGACAGCATCGTCCTCCTCGTAACCGTGGCGAGTCTCCAAGTATTCTCTATTCAGGATGTGCTGACACAGATCCTTGGCCAAAGTGTTCAGGTTGACAGGGCTCACCTAAAACGCATACAAAATGATTTTTTTATGCTATTGTTATTTTAACATTTTCAATCAGGGCAGGAAAATTTGTTTCCGTGTTATTCATCCTACTTAATATTTGAATAGTCAAAGTGATAAATTATTAGAATTTAGCTGAATTTCTACTCATCCGGCATCAATGACCACTCGTCATGGTGAGCGGACGAGTGGAATTTCCGTACCCTACCAACTACAGAATATTTCAATTTCTTAAAATTCAATCTGGTGAGGAGCACAGTAATCATTTTTTTGCCATATCTGTCAAGGAAATCTGCATTTTATTAGAAATGAATAGTAAATTATAAGTCTGACACAAGAAATATTGGTAGCATGACACAGGTCATATGTCACAAACATCCATGTATTTCCGTTTCCATTCAGTAGCAGAAGATACGTTTGAGCTTACCGATTCAGAACTAGCATCTGCTTTTGAAATGCTCTCTACAAATCTACATGCCAACCAGAAATAATCTCTACAGCCAGGGCCGTATGGTTCCTTCTCTTTAGGGGAACCTTCCATCTGCAAACAATTACAGCAGAATGCACATGTTTATGTAATAATTCTCTGGAACATGCGTAAATTAATCTTTATCATGGTGTATTTGAAAGTTGAGATGCAGTGTTAAAAACAGATTGTATACTAAGGTCTTCAAAATAAATCTTAAATGCTGTCAGAAGATATTTCATTTCCAAATAATTAATATAAGTAAAATACAATATTATACGCTACTCACATCAAGGCATCTCTGAGGCTTGATTTTTAAAGCGTCTGGCAGGAAACTGAGTAGACAGGACAAAATTGGCAACAAAAATGGATAACCAGTCTTGCCCTCGGCTGTTCTACCAAAACACAGTCTATACAGGCCTGCACACGCCTCTCTACGCACATGTGGCTGCAAAGTTAGTGAGGTACCAAATTATGAACTATGGACAATTATACCAATGACAAAAGTTCACCTACAGTACTGATATCAGACAAAAGTTCACCTGCTGATACCACAGATAAAAAATCACCTGTGATATCACAGACAAAAAATCACCAGCTGATATCAGACAAAAATTCACCTGCTGATATCACAGACAAAAATTCACTCGCCGATATCACAGACACAAATTCACCTTCTGATATCACAGACAACAACTAACCTGCTGATATCAAAGAGAGCAATTCACCTGATAACATCAGACAAAAACTCACCTTTTGATATCAGACAACAATTCACCTGCTGATATCACAGAAAAAAATTCACTTGATGATATCAGACAAAAAATCACCTGCTGATATCACAGAAAAAAAAATCAATTGGTGAAATCAGACAAAAATCAGTTGGTGATAAATCAATTGGTGATATCAAAGACAAAAATGTATACTTTAATACACTTAAGTTTCCAACATACACTTAACATTTTTAAATAAGATTAAACAATTAATTATGTTATCAATTTAATACTTCTAATGTGTCAGGTGTTTTATTTTGCCAAAAAAAATTAATAATATTGCTGTAATTTACTTCTAAAGAAAATCTATATGCAAATATTGAAACAATTACAGGTGTGTAAATAAAAACACTTAACACTTACAGTAAATCTCTACAGTCAATTAACTATACCATATCGGTACTCACCTCTGGGGCCTCCAAGGTCAATCTTTTGAGCCAGCTGTCGAAGTTGGGTGACGAACACAGACACTCCTTCACCTCCTCTGACGAGAATGCCCATGATACAAGGAAAGACAGCGAGTAGTGAACAACTGCGTGAAAATAATAGAAAAGTAACATCACAGTGACTTTTTTCCTATAAACTTTTCTCT
Source organism: Cyrtodaria siliqua (assembly GCA_037043455.1). Lineage (NCBI taxonomy): Eukaryota > Metazoa > Mollusca > Bivalvia > Adapedonta > Hiatellidae > Cyrtodaria > Cyrtodaria siliqua. Next base: position 14,879 of record JAWPHD010014376.1, read on the forward strand.
GAAATTTTAAAATAGACAAAAACCAGGATAAATATTCAGACACTGAATATGGAACAGTGTGATATAATAGGAAACACAATTTCATGTTTGCTGTTTGTCTAAGGATCTGAATGAGATTTATTAAGCTTGAAGTGACAATAAATTCAAAACTGTACCTTCTGTTCTGCCCCATGTCCCAGCATGTATCTGGTTGGAATCTCTGAAATAGATAATGAAGTCATATATATATATATATTCAAATATTATTGAACAAAGTGAGCGAAGGAAGGAATCAGTATTTCAAAGTTGTCCTGAAATGGGGTTGGGTCTTGCTTCCAATTGCAAATATCCAGTAGCCAAATTATCTTAAAAAGACAAAAGCACACTTGGGAAAACTCCTTTAGCTATAACTTAAATGAATTAAATGTTGTTTAACAACTCATCAACACATTTTAGGTTTTTTAGAGCTGCCCCAGAGAGGAAAGATACATATGGATTGTCAAGTTTACATCCCCATCTGATGGACGAGTACCTTAAATGATCTTTCCTATAAATGTTCTACCACAATAGAAAAACCATGGTCAACTGTGACACTGTTGTCTCAAACAGTACCGTGGCTTAGAGGTAAAGCATCGCACACTGGAGGGCTCGAGTTCAATCCCCAGCCAGGTCACACTAAAGACCATAAAAATGGTGCTAGTAGCTCCTTTGCTTAAAGTTTAGCATATAAAGGATAGTGCTAGTACTGGCCGGCCCGGTGTCAGTATAGTGTGACTGGGAGGGCTATCATATCATGTCTTGATGACGTGGTATTTCAGTGTTGCAGCACTATAGAGTTGGGCATTGTGCTCATTGCTACAAGTAGACACTGTCGTGACATGACTGAAAGATTGTTAAAAATGTTAAACCCCCTACATACATTCTTAAACTGTAGATGCTGAGTATTAACAGCAGATTTTAAGTAAGACTCACCCAGGCATGGCAGCGTCATAGAGAATCTTCATCAGGATCTTCAGTATGGCACTCACGTTTAGCACAGATATTATCGTCTACAACACAAAATGCATTTAATAGCAGCATTTCTCATTTGGCTGAAAAAAAATAATTGCTGTTTCCAATCGCACATAGGTGTTGAAGTGCAGTAAAATACTGTTCACCCATTCATTCCAGTCACACACACAGGTAGATAGGGTGATATCTCAAACAGTAACAAGACAAAGAATTATGGCGATGTTTGATAGTACAAATAACTGAATCATGCCTTTCATTAATTGTTACTCTTGCATCACTTTTTATCAAAAGACTAAAGTTTCAGTTTCTTGCCACACATTCGTTAGAAAGTTTCCATCTACTTTCTGACCAGATATCTTTATCCTGCTTTATTGCATGTTTGTTGACATAAACAAATATGGAATTACGACACCCTTGATTGATAATTTATTCACTTTCCATTTATATCTAAATCGTTTTGCTTTATTCTCAGAAATGAGAGTAAGAATGATGGGTGGCGTACGTAGATCCATATGTTTTCCTCAAACATTGGTGCTCCAAACAAAGCAAATTATACACAATATTTATTCAACTGGCTGAATGAAATACAGTCAAACCTGCTCAGGAGACCATCTCTATTGAGACCACCTGCTTTAGGAGACCACCATTTCAATCCCAACTGTAATATTTCAAACTAAAATGCAATTATATTTAAAAACCACCTGGGTTCATAGGTAAGCCTCTTATAACATTTCTAAATAATTGGTTGAAAACTGTGGGAGGAGATAGACAGGTAAGAGGACATCCTGACAGGTAATACAAGGTGGATTTTGGCATGGCTAATGCTATATACCCCCTCATCATTTGGTGGTGGGGGCATAAAAAGTGACTGAAATGGTCAAGAAATATTGATCTTGCATCCGTAAAAATCTAATAACTTTAGAATGTAATATCTTTAGAGAGCATTAGCAACTGTTATTTCTACCTCATCAAGTCTGGGAATGATGATTTTGTCCTGCTGTTTCTGTTTCTTCAGTTTCTTCTTGGGACTCTCGTACGTCTCAAACACGTCATCGTGTCCCGCCTCCGTGTCTGATGGATCGATGGAGAACTGCGTGATCAGTCGTAGAAGGAATGCAAGACACTCCTGGTCCCACTGTTGGAGAAGGTAAAGAAGGAAAACATGAGGAATGTAATATTTATTATAGAAAAGACAGTTCAGTTGTTTTTTAACCCTTAACCCAATACATATGTATTAATGGACTGGTCTTGGAATTAAGACCATTCCATTTACGTGACAAAGAGGTGTTTTGGGGGAAAATGACTGATCAACAGCCAAACATTGTAAAACCTGATCAGCCTGCGAGTTACTAGCAGGCTGATCTGGGTTTACAATGGACACAAAGGCTATTATAGTCGTGCTTAGCGGGTTAAGGGTTAATATAGGTATACAGCTTAGAAAATGCGCCATCAAAATACCATTTGACTACATAGGTTTCCTATGTTCAATTTATTTGTTCAATTTATTTTTCTTAATGTATCAGCTTTTTTTACCACTAAAAACTCTTCCTAAGCTTTTTAATTTATTTATGCGTGCGTCAACTTAATGAACCCCCGCTGAAGAACACTCAAAATATAACATTTTACTGAATGCAGACCTAAATGCAAAACTTCACAGTGCGTGACCTTGACCATGTGGTAGCAGGTGACCAGAAATATGACAGAATGCTTTTGTATGACCTTCGTAATCAACAAATGAAATATGAAAGTAATTTGTGAAAACATTTTGAAAATATGAGCAAAAATGACGGACTGACAAACAGACAAGGCCAAAACAGTACAGCCTACACCAAATTAGGCGGGGGCGTATTTATACTCGCAATTAAGAAGCAACTAAATTAAACTCCTTGAACAATAGAAATAATATCTTCTATTTTAGAGAGTTAAGTTGTTCAGCATGCAGTCACAGTAACTCAATCCCAGTCGATATAGAAGTTACTCCCGTACCTGACTCCAGGCCTCATCCTCCTTCATCTGTAGACTGCCAGACTTGAAGATGTTGAACATGTGACTGAGGCCCTTCTTCTCTATAAACTGTAACATAAGGAACAAGGATAGTTGGGTTACTTGGTTAATAACACAGTCAGTGCAGGTACTTCAAATAAAAGTTATGGAAATAATAGATACACTTCCACATTTCGTAAATAATTCCCATCTAAGTTAATCATTTCCTTTTGAACTATTACTTTCTATTAACCATTGCCTGTTCCGACAAATTATCTGATTTAAGACATGTCTTTTCTGAATTAAAATAATTAAGAGAATTGCTGAAAACATTATTCAAAACTTTCAAATAACAGTAAATGCGAACTATTGTTTGTTTGAATGGCATTATATGTCACTTTTAAGTTTTAGCACAAGTTAGTCCCTATATAATGGTCTTTTTCCTTTTCCTTTTTTTTTTTGTGGTAGAGGCAGACAACCCCAGTTTTCCTGGATAGAACCATTAATGTATACCTCCTGCCATCTGGAAAAATCGACACTCTCTCACTTGACAAGTCACATTTAAGGCAACACATAACGTTGGGAAAATAAACCAAAACTGTGACTGCCTTTTTTCCCCCTGAGAACCTGCTATCACAAAATTAACTTTTTTTAAAACTAAAAATTCTCCAGATATTCAGATTTCCTTCTAAATCAGTATCATTGAACACGACCATTCATGCCACAAGCTATACACCAAGTTTTAAAGTTGTCATTAAACTAGTTGTATCACGCCACTGTTTACCTTTTTGCTCCACAATTCCTCAGGAGCCAGGCCGTCATCCACCATTATTTCCGACTCGGAACTCTGGTAGGAGTCGCCGCCTCCTCTGTGGGACTGAAACAGGGAGGTACGAATCAAGTAGGTGACTGACCTTTCTTCATCGCATTTTTGCCAGCTTTATACCTTCAATACTGATGCGACCAGGCTTTTAATGATGACACTTCACAACGATTACGATACTTATTGTGAATACATAATGCTTATATTTATTCGTGAGTACATCAGTTTTTATTATCTATATTATCTAGTAACCTTGAAGAATCAGTAAATCTTATCTATTTCACATTTATATAGTAATACTCTAATTTATTCCAAAGGGAATAGTTCATTCTTTATAATTTACACAATTTGCTCTTTCAGTTTATCTGTAACTTTTAGTTTACCTCCAAAATATAAATCAGTAAACTTTTAAGTAACAATATTATATTTTCTAGTTACCATGGACTTGCGCCTATGTTTTGGCCCCCTGGAGAGCCCCTCCACAATCTGTAAGGAGTACATCAGCCTATGGGGACTGTGTGCGTCCAGCAACTTCTTCCAGTCAGGGACTGCTTCTTTGTCCTGAAGGTAGCGAAAAAATATGGTCAAAACATTTGCCAGACATTTTGTTTAAAGTTTATTTTCTACTACTGTCTACTGTCAACTCTGCTGTTGTAGGTTTGAGTTTGGGTCAGACCACTATACCACTGAGGAAGTCACTTATTCCCTCTGCTTCATCTGTTGTTTCTATGTTAAGCAGTGGTGACAATCTTTGATTTCACAGGAAATGGAATCATTTAGGCCAAACTAGCCTTGATAAAGATTATTCCTGTGAATTTTCATATTCAGGAGAAATCACAAAAAAACTGATGGGATGATGAGCCCTACCAAAAGCTGTACTATCTCTGATCAGTATAGAGCCAATAATTGTATATGTATTTAAACACAATTAATACACCAATGCAATTTGTTTTCTAACCTAAGCTGGTAATAAATCAGCAATATTTTATCATTTATCTGCCAAATACAAACTTGACAGATACCAAATCAAAACATATATTATTATTCAGCAAAGGACATGTACACCTAGATCCCCAGCTGCTTCTAAAATGACATCTGGACCCCAAATGTGATTTAATATATTATTTAAATTCCTACCGCTTCCAGTGTAATGCTCTTGAATCCCTGTAAGACGTCCGTGTTTGTAGGCAGTAACATCAGCAACTCCCACACCTTCCGCGACAACACCGTGGCCTTCGTCTGGAGGCTCCATCTCTCTTGACTTTCCTGCAAATATATAGGATATGTCTCAGCATGTGATTAGTTAGATTATAAAGTGAAAAAGACAGTGGAAATAGAAAATGGGGCTACTAGAATGAAGCAACCAAACTTAATTTTAATAGATTTCAATATATATGCTGATTTATTTGATAGTGTTCAGGAACTGCCACTGAATTACAATGCAACAATACAATAAAGTCAATCTCAAGGGTCACAAGTCAGTAACTTGTCTCTTCAATGATACATCTATATTCCATAGTATTTTCAAAATATCACTTACAATAGTGGGCAGACTGAGATCAAGTCTGCTCAGTTTCTCCAACAAAGTGATCAGCTGTCCGAAGTATGGTTCCTGGTTCAGCTGCATCATGGGTAACCTTTCCCGTGGAGGAACAGGGAGGCTGGCAGATGGTACCGAACCGTCCATCTTTCTTGACGGTCGACTGGCTCCGACAGATACAAATACAAGCTGAAATGCACATGTATAATGATTTTGTGTTATTCTGAAGTTTGTAGTACCTATATTCTAGCAATATATAGAGTATATATCAACGTAAGTGCATGCTATTCTTTCATTACATAATGTAACATAGTAATGATACTTTCCAGTCGCTGTAACTCTGCAGACATATCACACAGAATAGCTAGCTTTAATATACTGAATATATTGAATATATTATATTAGTGTTTCATATCAGAAACTGCAAGATTTCTAAACTTACATTTATACAAACTCAAGCTAAATGATTAACCCAAACAGAAATCCTTTGCCAATATAATAAGACCATACCAAAGTAAAGACGGAGTAAACAGATGACCTTACACAAGTGCCTGTTTAAACTGAATTTAATAAACAAGTTTGATAAAAGTATATGATGCTGAGCACCATTTGAGTTTTATCTGAAAAGTTTTAATAAATTCAATATTAAAGGCATGAAAGTGAGATTCTATTTATCACATAAGAGCTGCCTATATGTATCATTGTTGTATGATGATGAAGTATGTTTCGTATGATGTCGTATATTGCTTCTGTCTTCACAGTAAGTCACTGAATAATGTAAATGCCTCATCGATTTCCGTAATCCGGTATTTTTAACGATTACAGAAATCGACGAGGCAATTCTGACTGCACACTAAGCTGAATGACAAGCGATGATTCAGTCTTCATTAACAGATTTATTACATTAGTTTATTATATGTCATAACTGTATTACACTCCCACACTCTATGTTATGTGATAAATTTATTAAAGCAATCTGCATAATGGGCTGTTATATTTTATTTCCATCGATTGTTACAGTTTAACAAATTGCACAACAGGTACCTGGTTATCCTTAAACTGCATCTCACTGAGTGTTTTCTCATCTACCTCGCACGTCAACTCCTGCCCCAGGGTGATCATACGTATTGGACCATCACCCAGCATTGCACCCAGGATTGGTGTCAACAAACTACTCCCTAAATAAAGATGGGTAAACACAATAAATGGTATGTGTGGCTTAAACTGGTGAGCTGTAATGTCTTCTTTCATGGGGATAATAGGCTGGTTAACTAGGCTATGTTAGGCATTTGGGACATCAAACTTGGGACCTAGAGAACTTCAAACAATTTATGAGATTCGAACGAAAATAAAAAATTAAGAGATCAAATAGTTTTAAAAAAAACTAGCAAAGTACAATTATTGTCATGTGACACCTGTCCAACTAATTTTGTCAATTGAAATTTCTCAAAACAAAGGTTTTGAAATAGTCCACTGTATTTGTGGTATTTATAAGACACAAGATGCGGTGATCAATTAAACAGTTTGTTACCTATCCCTCCCGAGTCACGCTGCTGCCCCGCTTGTATCTGCTGCTTCTGCAGCTGCTCCCACCAGCGAGACACCTCGGCACGCAGCTCAGCCACCAAGTCTGTAGATGACAACTCTATCTGTGTCTACAAGCAATAATGTAAGATATGTTTTCATTGTAAACTAATATCATGAAACAAATGATACAAAAGAGAACACGCATTTTGCCATCAACATAATAAATGAACTAAAAGCATTTTCCCACCTAACATTTAATAAAGAAATGGTTCTTTCGGTTTGCTCTGTTTTGCAAGTTTTAAAATAAAACTGAATTAGTTATTTTTAAAAGTTTGTTCTTTAAACAAGGGACAAATAAAGTTACTCTAACCTTATCCCCTAATCCAGCAGGCTGCAGCAGGACCCGTAACTGTGATGACTGTTTGTCCAGAAGACTCCTCTGGTGGTTCCCTATTCCCTTACCCTCTATCTGCCAGTTACGTAGGTGGAACGCGTATCTCCTGCGGAATAATTCTAGGTGGTTCTTCATCAGTACCAAGCCTCGCTGGATCACAAGAAGGCTTGTCTCGGGCTCCTGAAATTAAGAGAGTCAGTATATAGCTTGATGTAGACGAGCATAGAATAAATTAAAGAATAAATTTCAAGATGGATTTGGTGATGAGAAAGTAAATAAATAAATGGAACAGTTTCAGATGATAAAATAACTACTGAATATTTACTAGTGTTTGAGGATTTGGGGAAAGAGCCATAAATCTGCCAATTGGAACACGATGAAGACATGCGCAACTAGACTTGGTACAGATCATCCTTACCAAGATTCGTTGAAATCCGGCCAGGGGTTCAGGAGGACTAGTCCGGACAAAGTTTGTGTATTAAACCTTGAAAGGGCCATTACTTCACCAAAATTCAATCAACTGGAACACGGCGACGATATGTGCAACTAGGCTTCATACTGATCATCCCTGCCAAGTTTTGTTGAAATACGGCCAGGGGTTCAGGAGAACTAGTCCAGACAGAGTTTGTGACATACAGACAACAGACAGACCGCACAAAAACAATATGTCTCCCCTTTACAAAGTTGGGGAGACATAATCATCCCTTACCTGATGAACAATTTCTGTAGCCTTGACGAGACTCTCCATACACCTCTGTACAAATTCCTGCTCCTTTTCCAACATGCCGTTACCGTAACCGATGTAGTAACTGTTCAAATATTGGATGGCCGTCACACTGACATCCGTGTTCAAGGCCCGCAGTGCTATCTCCCATAGCTGGTCCATGCCACTGATCTGGAAAGGTAAGACAGGTGGTTCTTAATTTAACATTGATTTAACTTCTGTAAATTTGTATACTAGAAAATAATATTTAGACATCAAATAGTTTAATTTTTAATTGTGGTCTATTAATTTCTTTCAATAAACAGCAAGACAATTACAGGTTAAATTATTTGAGACATTTGCAATTTAGGAGAATTTAAACTTATTTATCCATTTAAACTAACATGTAAACTTAAAGTAAGAGTAGGGCAGGGTTCCCGTATTACTATGTATACGCCGTGGCCGAGGGGTTGACGCTGCGTTGTAAACTTTCTCGCCTCATACCGCTGCGGGTTTGAATTCCACTTGGAGCTCGACTTGTGAGGAAGTGTTGATTCTTGCGGATGGCGGGAGGTGTACAGTACTGGTTCTACCCAGGAAAAGTGGGTGGTCTATCTCCACCTCAAAAAAATCGACCGTCGTATAACCTTACATGTGTTGAAAATGAAGTAAAACACCATACAAACCAAATCAAACAAACCGCTTCGGGGAAGCTCGAAAGAACCTAAAGCCGTTAAACTACAATTTTATTACATCTACCCACCTTTTCTTCTGGTACTGAAGAGTCACTGGAAGCATTGGCTATCCTCGACAGGTGGGAGAGTTGCTGAAACAGATTCAGTCCCGTCATACTCATGGACTCGGGGTTCAACTGTGGCATCTGGGAAAAGGGAAACAAAAACAGCATTTATGAAAATGTTTCATCATTTATGAAAATGTCTGAAAATAAGAAAAATAATGCAGTGATATGAAAAGCATAATTTCATTTGCAATATATATACTAATTAACAGTTTACATACACATCCTCAATATGGCGAAAATCTCGTACAGGTGTCACAGTAAAAGAACATAATTTTATAAAGTCAAATAGGGCCTAAATTAAAAGATTGTTTGTTTGCAGTTTGCGACCGACCCAAACAATATTTTTTTCATTTCCCCCCCCCCCCCCCCCCAATGTGTTCATCACGAATATTGTTGGTTGTTTTAATTATTTTGGGAAGTTTCATAATGCTCTGATATATTGGATGCTGGAAATAATCTCTGCTGCTATAGTAAACTGAAAGCGTCTACATGACTGACCTTGTGAGTGAGAAAAAAGTGAGGATGGTGTCTTCAAAAAGGACACTTGAAGAGAATATTGTTCTTTGCAGTAACGTAAACTGAGAAGTGAAACTGACACAGAGTTCAATGTTTATACTTTAAGTGCTTGAAAAAATTTGACCATATTGTTCATATCTTGTACCAAACAAAAGATTTTGTCAATTGAAACATTACTTCGAAAAAGTTAGCGTTGAGCACTGTTTAATAGTTACTAAGTCTATTTCATGTGTCCATAAATGAACATTTGATCAACATTTTGCATGTTCTGTTAATATTTAACTAAACCCTTTTAAAAAACAAAACTCCTTGATAATACTAGTGAAGCACACGATATTTGCATGCCATCGATGGGCATGCATCAATAATAAGAATGTTTAAAAAAAAAAAAAAAAACTCCCTACCGACCCACCTCTAAAAGCCATGGGTCGGAAACTGCAAACAAATTTTTTTAATGGTGGCCTAGCATCAATATTTTTCTTTTGAGAATTGTGTTGTCTGGAGATATGATATTAACCCATTTTTTTTTTAATAAATGTTCAAATTTAGTGTCAGAATAAAGACTGCGAAAAAAATGAACAAACGTTTATGTTTAAATATCTCATTCAAAGAAGTAAAATAGTGATAAACAAACCTTCTCGAGGAAGATGTGTTTGAATGTCTCCAGTCCGAGGGCATGATGGTCCTTACTCTTGGCCTGGTTTAGGAACCAACTGAGACAGTCGTCGGAGCATTCGATGTCTGTCGCCAGACATGACCAGAGCGTGTCCACCTGCTCAAGGTTTAGCCCTGTGGAAATAAATGTTGAAAATCAAATAGTGTTTCCATTATGCGGGCCTGGCCCAAGCTCATTTAACGATCTGCCCATACAAGGGGCTACCCTATTTTCCAAAAATACATATATTATGTGGAAAGACAAATGTGCTTGCAATCAAGCTTGCATTAGAGCAAAAACATTTTACATGAAATGGTATCCCGGGAATTGAATAAAAGAAGACAAATATCTATAAATAAATAACCTGTACCATTTGCAACAGAAATGACTAAATGACTAATTATGTTTGACTGAAAGGGTTTTCCAGGGAACACTTGTGTCGCCTGCCCTGTGTTTATTTCAGTAAGTACAACCTAACTGATGTGCTAAGTTTGAAGACAGGAGGTACAATCCATTATGAATTAAGCAGCAGATATTTTTTAACTTTTAAATTTATGAAAAGGGGCATAACTTTGCATTGGATAATTGATGAGGAACTTTATAATGTTTCATGACCATAGGTCAATATTTTGCCAAGTTATGAGCTATATTAGGATGCAGGTTAAAGTTTTATGAAAAGGGCCATAAGTCTTCCAAAATGAAAGTCAGAGTTATTGGATATGTCAATGGCATTGATTTACTGATAAAGAAAAAATGTGTTTTATGACCACAGGTCAATATTATGCCAAGCTATGAGCCAGGTTAGGTTGGAGCTTCAAGTTTTATGAAAAGGAGCATAACTCTGTCAAAATTAGAGTTATTGGACAAGTTTAACGGCATTCCTTGAGGTGAGATAAAAATGCAGATGGATGTGAGGTTTCAAGAACATAGGTCATAAACTATTCAAGTTATGGCAAAATAAGATTTATTGGACAAGTTTAACGGCATTCCTTGAGATGAGATGAAGATGGATGTGAGGTTTCAAGAACATAGGTCATAAACTATTCAAGTTATGGTCAGTTTTGAGATTGGCTAGGTTGCAGGTTAAAGTTTTATGAAAAGGGGCATAACTCTGCAAAAAAGAAAGCCAGAGTTAGTGGACATGTGTAAAGGCATTCGTTGTGGTAAGATGAAGATGTTCGTGAAGTTCTATGAACACAGGTCAAATACTTCTCAAGTTATGGCCAAGGTTAGAGTGCAGATTAAAGTGTGATGGACGACGACAGACAAAGACAGCCGACGGCCAAAGTGATACCTAAGAGTTTGCCATGCTAAGCAGGCTACAAAAAAAAGAAACTTACTGAAGCTGTCGTTGGAGCACGAAGAGGAGAATACACAGGTGAGAAACAATAGCCGCACCTGTACTTCTTCTTTATGACAATACCTGAAATGTACATGAAACAAGCATTGATAGCATGTCAATACGGAGCTCCGTCATTTATACCAAAAACATAATTGCTAATTTTCAACTGTGGGGGAAAAGTGCAAAATAAAATAAGTAAAGAATTTCTAACGCTACATTAAAACAAAATTCTATACTTTTGATAATAAGTTTTTATTCAAGCCAAACAAACAGATGGAAACATTTTAGATTCCTACAACTATGACTTACAGAGAGCAATTTTAGATTTCTATAACCACGACTTACAGAGAGCAATTTTAGATTCGTACAACGACAACTTATAGAGTGCATTTCTGATTCATATAACCCCAAGTTTAGACCCTAACACCATGACTTACAGAGTATGGCTGACAGAGCTCTCCTCCTTATGTGTCTGCTTGTAATGTACAAGATCTATGAAGAAGTGCGCCATCATGTCCAGCTCTCTCTCTGCCCACAGCGTGATGGTATGGCAGTCAGTCCCGCGGTACTGCTGGAATGACGTGAAGATTTTCGGCAACAGCCGGAGTGAAGTCACTACAGACCTGTAATGTAACAAGAGTATCTGATATCAATTTTAGTGAAGTATTTCTCATGCATGCTGGATCTAGACACTGCTGTTGATGTTTATTTTCATGAATACTCTTTTAACCAGTCTGCAACTTTCACAATTTTCATTCGTTTTTAACTTATAATCTTGACAATGACATGCATTGCTTATCCCTCAAATTAGCATGGAAGTGAACTGAATTGAATTGGGTTTTACCAACACATGAAAGGTTATATGGTGCCTAACAGGAATGAACATGCCAGGCTCATCCTCCATTTACATCCAGAAAAAAATATGGAGAATAGGCGTAGAACCTTCTCACCTGCAGAACTGCAGATTTGCTGCAAATTCAATTGTAGACACTCCATTTACAGCATAGAAGTGAACTATATTTTAGTTTATTTGAGATCTTTCTTCTTGTATTTATAGTGGCATCTATAGCTCAGTAGATAAGGCCTTGCGCTTAAGATCTACAGACCTCTGCCCCGCTGGTTGAGGCAAGTCTGATGGGAAACTTCATCCTTCACTTCATCTCCTCCCTCTGAGGTTGCTGTTCCAATATAACAACTTGATGTGTTAACAGGACGTTAAACCCAATTGCCTTTCATTTCAATATCTTCTTTTTTATTTTGCAAAAATGTATCAAATTCAATCGAAACAGTTATCTTTTGGACTTAACGAGGGCTGGCGTGGCGCAGTCGGTAGCGCGGCAGATTTGTAACCGGAGGCCCAGGGTTCAATCCTCCGTGATGCCACTGAGTTTCGTCGGTGTGTTCTTGGGCAATACACTTTCCCTTAGCCTCGTCCGTTGGATGTGGACGTACATCGTGTAACGGTCTATCCTCTGAGCACGTTAGAACCATAGGAATCTATTTGATAATAAGAGTAGTGCACGGTTCCCGGATTCGTATGCATCCTTCCCCTCTCTGGGGCGGCTCTAAATAACATATACTGTGTTGATGAGCCGTTAAACAACATTCAATTCAATTTGGACTTAAAACATGTTGGATAACCTGACCCTGTTACCATACCATATGCCAAACAGAAAAATCATGATTTAGCATGGAACAAAAGCTTACCTATGATGAGCGAGGTTATCTATGCAGGCCTCAATGAATTTCTTCTTGATACGCCTGTCTGTACAGAAGCATACCAGACTACACAGTGCTTTTTCGGCATCCATGGCTAGACCCTCGGGCAAAAGGTGCTGTGGAAGAAATCATGCTATATTTCAAATGCATCCTCACTCAATATTGTGTTTAGGTGTTTGTCTGCAAAAATGCCAGACATTCTCATAGACATTCTCATGGTTTAAAAACAAACAATATTACTTGTATTTTTGAATTAGGCCTAAAAAAAATATAGGTTTGTTTCTGGTTACATCCTTAAAAAAACATGGGTCGGTAGGTAGGGATTTTTTTTTTTTTTTTTTTTTTGCACTACCCTTGTCTACTGTCCATAATTTGGAGTGTAAATAGTTTGTCTATGTAAGTTCTACCAAACTTACTTCTATTTTCAGATCATACAAGTATTAAACAGTTTGTTCCTGCATGAATATCTTCATTTATGTGTTATGAGCCGGTGGCCATTCTCTGCGTTGACAATAGCAACGGTGTGTTAGCCGTATTTTCAACATGAAAATCGCTGTCAAATTCTCTTAATTGTATCAAAAATTTGGAGATATTTAGTTTAAAATATATTTTACTGTATACTCGTCCTGTAGGACAAGTGCCATTGACATGTAACTCGTCCTTATAGAATGTTTACTCGTCCTGCTCTGATTGTAAAAGTTCATAAGTCAAAGTAGTCAGATACCATCATTTAACACTATTATATATAAATAAAACAAAGGGAAACATCATGTGTTGTTTTTTTCTTTATATAAATCAATGAAAATTATGAAACTTTGACCAGTATTATAGATGACTATATTCATATTTATATTCTATAGTTCACTACAGTCTGATCATGGCCATTACAGTTACTCTGGCATGGTATTTATTTCCCTCTTTTCCTGTGAAAATTAAAAAAAAAAAAAAATAGAAAATGTTAAACTACAATACAGGAAAACAGCATACTTTTTAAAATTCCCCTTCCTGCAGGCCCTGGCCCCAGTCACCTATAAGCTGACTAGTGTCCTTAATGATTCCCCCGTGAAAGTGTTATTTGTATAACATCAAATACCGTAACGTTCGTGCTCCGTGAAATTAGAACGGGAGCCGTATTTTAGAATGTCCCAAAACGGAAATGCGTCAATTTCCCAATATCCGGTTGACTTAAATTGCATTTTATCGTTGAATAAACAGAGTTGCGACTATTTACTGCATTTAATCGCTTAATAAACTATGTAAGAACTATTTTCTTTGTTGTTGTTTTCTACTGAAATGTTACTCGTCCTCTCGGACGACTGATTCATGGTTTTCACTCGTCCAGATTCGAATTTCACTTGTCAATACGAGCGGACGAGTGGAATTTTCGTGCCCTGGTCAGTAGAAACAGCTCATTCTCGAGAGCCAGGTTAAAGATGCATTGACTTGAAACTTACGGACAGGTACTGGAAAACATTTTGCAGCGAACAAATACGTTTATTGCCATTTATATACATTTTGTTCAACTGGAGTAGTATTTCGGACGGAAAAAAATCGGATTTTTTTTTCACACCCCAAAAAAAATTGGGGTCGGGGGTAAAAGAATTTGGTCGGTCGGGTAACCAGAAACAAACATATTTTTTTTTTAGGCCTTAGCACAATTAACAATTAAGATAAACCTGTGGACCAAACACAAACTGCAAATCAAAGGTTACACATGAAACTATTTAAGTATATGTAAAGAAAGAACAAGATACAATAGTCTCGCGTTCACCCCTGAAAATCTCTTTCTAGTCAGGTTTCTTTTAAATTAACATAAACTAAACATGTGATCTCTTGAGCTGTTTAACTACATTTATTAAACTAGACGGGTGTTCCACGAAACACTTGTGTGACAAGTTGTGTCATCTGCCGGGTTTTATTTCAAGGTTATGGCCAGTTATGAGCTTAGATAGGCTGCAGGTTAAAGTTTTATGAAGGGGGCATAACTCTGCCAAAATGAAAGTCAGAGTTATTGGACATGTGTAAAAACATTCCTTGGGTTCAGATAAAGATCTGTGCGAAGTTTCATGAACATAAGTCAAATATAGGTTGCAGGTTAAAGTGTGACAGATGGACGGACGGACGATGACAAAGTGATCCCTAAGTGTCTGCCATGTTACGCAGGCGACACAACAAAATTGTCATAAAACTCCCAAAACCTAAAGATCCGTTCAATAAGTTGCCACTACTCACCGACTTGTCCTCCTGTACAAGATCCCACAACAGCGTACTGCCAAGTTTACACACGTCCTCGAAGTTGAACTCGGCACATGTGGACATGGAGTTGGTTAGACTGGTGGCGTCCTTCTGATTGGATCTCTGCGACATCACTGGAGTGAAAAGTTGTGTAATAATACACAAAAATTGTGCACATGTTATTTTCTATTTATTTTAAACTATTTATCTAAAATAAACATAATTTAACAGTAAAAAGCTGACCTCCTGCACAGATTCTTCTGTCAGACTGGATCCCACGGAATCAATTGCTGGGGGAAAAATAAGCACAGAGGTGGATTTCCAATATAAACATCATTACAGTATTCAAATTTAAGATTTTGGCAAAGCTAGTTGGTTCCTTCTGACAATCTTCAGCATCTTCACAATCTTTTGGAATTATGTTTTAGGTCATTCTTGCACATTTTAGGCCATATGTGGTCGATTTTTTTTGTGGTAGAAGCAGTTCAGCCCATTTCTCCTGGGTAGAACCAGTACTGTATACCTCACGCCATCCGTAAGAATCGACACTTTCTCACTTACAAGTTGAGCACCCAGTGGCATTCAAGCCCACAGAGGTGAGACGGTTGACAACGCAACATCGTTAACCCCTCGACCACGGAGGCGCCCCACAATCTTCTGGTAGAGGTAGGGTAAGCCGGGATTAGGGTGGGTGTAACAGGAATGATGTTCGATTTGTTACTTAAACAATTTCAAGTGCTTTATAATTGCTTAACAGCTTCACTGTGTAACAACAAATTGACTGCAGTTCTGCCAGTAGAAAAAATATGAACTTGGATAGGGAAAAAGTTTGTTGTTAGATTTCTAACAATGATTAGATTTCTATACAATGGACATCTTGATATATCTTGAAAATAAACGTTTTGAAATATGTGGAATTTTATCACTTTTTGGTCTGAACAGATATGTCAAGTGGGCTCAGGGCCTCCTTTGGGCATCGTCAATGGGGCCAAATGACACCTAACGCGCAATGAACCTTGAATAAACAAACATGAGAATCTTTGATGGGATTAAGAAAGTTTGTCAAACTTTATGACATCTGAGCAGATTGAAGTTATAAAGGGATGAATGACTGGATACAACTGCAGTTTGTCTTTAACAACATGGATGTTTCTTTGCAACACTGTCAACAGTTTCTTTGTCAGCAAATTGAGGAGATCAAAGTCGACATGAGGAACTTCAAAAACATTTTCGGCTTTGGATAATTATAGGTACCGTAAGTAATTATAAGTTATATTTAGAGTTTAGAGAACTATGAATGTGAATGACAATAAATAATTTTACTCATTCCAGTTTTATTTTGTAGCATTTTGTAACTTTGCCACTTTTTAAAATGGCTTCTAAATGTGCGACTGATGATGACTTATGGCAAATAAAAATACTGCCGATATTCATCTTTTATTAAAAGTAAAATAATGACCAAAATAAATGACTGCTGCTGCCAAATGAATATCAAATACAGAAATTTATTCAAAACAATTTTTATTAAAAGTAAAATAATGACCGAAATCTGCTGCCTAATGATTATTAAATACAGAAAGTATTTGATCAAAACAATATTTTTTTGTCTATTTTCAGTTCATATGATTGCAGCGACTGCTTTAAAGCAAAGCATTAGTATGGATGCAGCCCAGGCCGCAATGGTTATTCAATAAACAAGAGGTCAATGACCTTGAAGCTCTACTGATATGTTTTGATAGCTAGATCAGCATTCCTGTGAAGTTTCATGAAAATCTGAAAGTAGTTTCAGAGGTGTAGTCGCTGCAAGTTTTTACTATATAACTCTATGTAAACGAGGATGGGTAGCCATGTTTAATGTTGAATCAAAATAATTCTTTTTCGACAATGACCAACATCACGTCATGCTGATCATTTTAAAAAAAATCCCATATCAATATTGCATATCAAGAGTAACATTCCTGTGAAATTTCATGAAGTAGTTTCAGAGATAGTCGCAACAAGTTTTTATTATATAACTCTATGTAAACAAAGATGGCCACTGGCGGCCATGTTTAATATTGAATCACAATAATTTTCAACAAGGATCAACATCATGTCAGGCTGATCATTTTAGAAAAAGTCCCATATCAATACCACTTTTAGTTTTCAAGAAGTAGTCGCTACAAACTTGTTTTTTAAAAATCTATATTTAGCTTTGGTGGCCATCTTGGATTTCACATTAACGCGAATTTTTGCTAGGATCAACTAGACATCATGGGCAACATTCCTGTAAAGTTTCATGAAAATCCATCCAGTAGTTTTAGAGGAATAGTCGCCGCAAAGAAAAATGAAATGCATAATCATTTTTTTTGTTCTTTATTTTATTAAACTATTTGTGTCTCTTCGTAACATTGAATATATTTATTTAAAACGATATGTGGCAATATAGAATTATATTTTAAAAAGAAATTATGTGTAACAATATCATTCTAAATGAATAAATCACATATTACTAATTGATCAATTCCCTATCACATTAGTGTACGATGCCCTGTTAACAAATACATTTAAAATATACATAAAAACTCAAAAAATATGGCTCGGGCCATTATAGCCAAATGGCTCCAATTTCTCCAATTTGGCTCCAACTTTTTTCATCTGGCGAAAGTGATGGCGCAAGAAAAATATTGGCCAGAGGAGGCCCTGGGGCTGGTGCATAGATCTGATACAATACATAGCTTCTTACCATGAGGCATGTGTGTATGATACATAGACGCCATGCTTGACAGATGCGTGAAGTGGGCATGGGCATTAATCTGGGACAGCTCATCGTCACTCAACATGTCTTCACCCTCAAAGTCGGCCATGTTCTTCTCAGACTTGTTGCTAAGGTGGGAACTATGGCAACTACCATCATCAGGGCTCATTATGTCGTCTCCATGGTAACCACTGCAAATCAAGTCATTCCTTTCATTATATACGAATGTTTTTTCACAGTATTTTTTTTTCTTCAAAATAAAACATGTGCATATATTTTCTTATAAATTTTATAAAAAAAGGATCACATCAGCTTTTTCACCAAGCATTACTGAAATCCATACCGACCAAACATCTGTAGCTACGTTAAGGTATAAAACAGGTACACTTAAATTCTTAACCATAGTCGGCAAAGGAGACTTCCGCTCGAAGATTGAAATCAAAGTCCTTACCCCGGATGCCTCTGTCGCTTCTTTTGAACTGAACGGGTGACATTTGAGCAGTCATAAACCTCCGTGTTCCCTTCAACTCCCTTGTTGGTTCCCTTCTTTTCTGCTTCCTCATTTTCCTGTAACAGGGAGGCGGCAACCGCTACTGTGTCAGAGTCCTGAATTATATAAAATTGTTTACATCATGAAGATTAAATATACAGTATATACAGTAAGGGTCCAGCTTTCAGCTGAAATAAATTCGGAGAAATCAGTGGCTTTCTTTTGTTTTGGATAAAAAATGACTTCAAACAACAAAGTATGCATTGGTTGATTTCAGTGCATATTTGAGTGGCTTGTGTTAACTGCATCTGTTGACCGACCTCCAACTGCCCCGCTAAAGGATCACATTAACTATACCCCAATCCTCTAGTCTACACTCCGAGGGCAATTTTTGGGAGGATTTTATAGATAACAGTAGTTTCTTAAATTGGACACACAAAAAGGAATTTTTTAATTAATGCTTTGAAGGCAACAAAAGAAAGTCTATTTTTATCACTTTAAAATGCAATACACATTTTTAAAACAACAACAACAAAATTCCATCATTCAAAATTCGGTCATTTTCATACCTGACTAGACAGAGTGCTTGCTTCCTCCTTCCCATGATTCTCTTTCGACTCCGCCTCCCCAACAACCGTCGGAATGTTTCCCACCATCTTCATCCTCTGCTCCTCCATTTTCTTCTGCATGACCTTGCGTTTCCGTTGCTCCTGGGCCATCATCATGTGCTTCTTTCTCTCGT
Organism: Cyrtodaria siliqua; assembly: GCA_037043455.1. Taxonomy (NCBI): domain Eukaryota; kingdom Metazoa; phylum Mollusca; class Bivalvia; order Adapedonta; family Hiatellidae; genus Cyrtodaria; species Cyrtodaria siliqua. The sequence continues at coordinate 34,077 of JAWPHD010014376.1, forward strand.
GCATGGCGAGGTGTGCCTGGTAGGCACGTGCCTGCTGTAGCACATGCTGGTGGTATTCCTCTTCCTCATCATAGTCAGAATCCTCCTCGCTGTTCTCGTGAAGGTTGTGTGCTTCCAATAGGGCCTAAAGGCAAAATAGGCCAATAATAATTTATTGTAGTGACGGAAGTAAAGTAGTTTCTCTATTTTATTTAAAAGAGTGGTTGAGACAACATCTACAACTCTGAAATTTAAACAATGAAATTTAAACAAAATATATTGTATTTCAAATGAATTCAATGTCCTTAACTAGTACAAAAGTCCCACCTTTATTTTCCTCTGTTTCAGAATCTCCTCATCTTCAGAATCAAGAAACTCAGAGTCCAGTTCCTCCTCATCCTCCTCTGGATCGATCTCCTCGGAACTCTCACCCTCCATATCATGCTTGTGCCCATGCATGTGTCTATGTCCGTGCTTATGGTGCATCTTGAGGGCCCTCCTTCTCAGGGCCTCGATGCGAGCCTCTTCATCTAGGCCCTCCATGTTCAGGCCCTCGCTCGATTCACTCGTATCCACCTCACTTTCGCTCTCCATGCTCTCCTGTTCGTGCAGCTCGTGCAGGTGGTGTGCCCTCCTGTGGTGGTGATGGTGGGCTTGGCCAGCAGCATGGTGGGCGTGGTGTTTGTGTTTACAACCACATTGCTCCTCCTCTAGCTCCTCCTCCTCCTCTTCGTCTTCATCCTCGTCTTCACTGTGAACAACGCCTTCAAAGTGAAATGGTAAAGCAATTATAATCATGTCATTCAAAAGTGTTTTATCTATAATATATCCAAACAAACATCTTAGTTAGTTGTAAATAAATAAAGATGACAATGATTTCCGCTGATAATGATTTATACAGTATTATCTGACACATCCTGATCCGCAGATGTTCTGCTATGATGGGACACAGGACGTCTGCTATAAACATCAATCTGTGTAATACAGTCTTAATATATCAAGCTTAGAGTTAATTTTAATATTGTTTACCATCATCACTATCTGGGATGCTCTCACCCTCCTCAAACTCGCCTCCCTCGGATGATTTGCGTGCTTTAAGCTTCCTCTTTCCTTTAAGTGGGGAATCAGAGACTCCTTCAGATTTCTTCACCTTCTCTGGTGTTTCTGGTAATCCCTAAAAAACAATACAGAAAATAAAGATCAAGCCACGTTAATATAAAAATACTAAAGTGCAACTGTCATTTCAGGTCTGACAACACTTTAATAGTGATGATGAATGAATTAAAAGATATTTGAAGGTAAGATTATATAAGATAATGCATTTCCAAGGCTCAACGCAAAACTATTGTATCTCAATCTTTATTTATATGTAGTTACAACCATTTTTGCATTCACCCTTGGCTATGATAAAATAGATAATAAATCTTTTTTTTTTAAAAAAAATACAGATATACAGAAGATATTTACCGGACGTTTTCTCTCCACATCGCCATCCTCCGATACTTGTATGCTTTCGCTGCTACTCAAGTCATGTTTGTGTTTATCTGTTAAATTGATGAATTTATAGATAAATTTCATTCAAAAATGTGTTCAATACATATCAATGTTTCCATCAGCAGATTTCACTGCACCAGAACACAAAGTTTGTAACTAAAACTAATGCAAGTCTTTGGAAAGGGGCTCAAAAGAGTGTATCTTCTACAGTGTGTGGGATATCAAGTGAGAAAAGATATGAAGAAAGAATGAGTTGTCCTTATAATCAATGTCAGAGTGCTGGACATTTCTCACATACGAAGGCTACTTCTAACCTTAGACTGGAACACAACGACGATATGCAAAACTAGGCTTGGTACAGATCATCATTACTATGGCAAGGTGTTTCTAAGGCGAAGTTTCCCTGAAATCCGACCAGGAGGTTCAGGAGAACTAGTCTGGACAAGGTTTATGTATTAAACCCTTTAAAGGGCCGAAACTCCTCCAAAAATAATTCAACCGGAACAAGGCGATATGCGCAACTAGGCTTGGTACTGATCATCCGTGCCAAGTTTCAGTGAGACCCATCCAGGGGTTCAGGAGAATAGTCTGGATAAAGTTTCTGTTTAAGGGGTCATAACTCTGCCAAAAATCATTCAACAGGAACACAGTGAGGATATATGCAACTAGGCATGGTACTGATCATTCCTGCAAAGTTTCATTGAAATCCGACCAGGGGATCAGGAGATCTAGTTCGGACAAAACTTGTGACATACAGACAACAGACAGCATAAAAACAACGTCTCCCCATCCACTTCGTAGTGGGAGACATAAAAAATCAAACAAAATGATTTACCTACTGTTAGACAAATAGGGTCCGGAGTGTATAAAAAAGAATTCAATTAAGAAATAAAGTCAAACCTATATTAAGATACTACCACAAACCTAATAACAAATAGATTGGACTCTACGAAAATTATCTAAATTTCAAGTGGAACAGTGCGAACATTTCACAAATTATTTCCCAACTTTAAACACACATGTCATGAAGAGTTTTATAGAAACAAGTTTCATTCATGCCAAATCCCATCACAATTTAATTTTATTTCCAATGGTAGTGTTTTTCTTACATTTAGAGCAAAAAAGAAGTTTGACAGAAACTTTGACTATGTCAAAACCTTGATTTTCAAGAGAAAAGCGAAAAATGATGACAGTTTTAACTTTAAACACCATTTTATACAATTTCTTACTTTCAAAATAAACATAAATTATTATAATCCCATTTTGCTATTCACTATGAATCTGTTGATTGTATTCTCAACAAAATCAGTGAATAACTGAGAGAGGAGATAGAAGGAAAGGTTAAGGTACCACGTGATATTTTGGTTACTTCATTGGTTAAGATAGGAAGTTTCCTATCTGTTTATTAATATGTCTGTGATACTACTTAATGGAAGAGAACAATTGGTACAGTCGATTCCGTTTAATCGCATATCGGTTAATTGCATATTTCGGTTAATTGCATAAAGTTTTGAAACACAAAACCATTCGTATTCTTTTGCATGTAAAAAAACCCGTATAATCGCATAGGTTTTTGTCACATTCCGGATAATTGCATAACGAATATCTGGCTAATTGCATACTGAATATCAAATTTACCTGTATTTTGCAACTGTTAATTGATTGACGCGGTCACAGAGATAAGCCCGAGACAAATTGATTGACAAAAGGTGCTAATTGGCTTGCCCAGAGAGTTTGCCATTTTGTGCGGTTTCCGTAAAGCTTCCACGCCATGACGATCGCTCACCAATAAGCATACACGATTTAATAATAAGTTTGTACGCAATGAAAAGCAATGTGTTGTTAATTATTTACTGCTCTCAGTTTGCTAGTGTCGGTAGAGATGCATATGACATTGAGTAGCTCATAGAGATTACTTAATAAATGAAAAATAAAATAAGCTTTTGTGTTATTATCATGGCTGTGTAATTCACACTACAAACAATAGCAAAGCGACGCAGGTTGAAAGAAAACAAATACGCATAAATATTGCGTAAAATCTATCAAATAACGGTAAATACAAGATGGATATGCACAATAATAATCCTATCAAACATCTTACATAGAATTAACTCGCTTTTATGGAGTTTCTATGTAAGTATTAACAGAACAGTAAAACGGAAGTAGAAACGTGCACCGCTACATGTACAAAATGTTCAGTTTCGGTTATTCGAATACTCCGGTTAATCGCATATATTTTCTTGACAAATCGGCTATGCTAATAACCGAAATCGACTGTATCAACACAGATGGTGCATTAAATTTTAAGTACTACAATTGGGAAAAGTTAAGGTGCCACGTGATATTTTGGTTACTTCATTGGTTAAGATAGGAAGTTTCCTATCTGTTTATTAATATGTCTGTGATACTACTTAATGGAAGAGAAAAATTGGTATCAACACAGATGGTGCATTAAATTGTAATACAATTGGGAACTGAAACATCGGTCTTTTAAAGCAGGTAGTCTCTGAATAGAGGTGTCCTCTCTGAATAGAGGTGTCCTCTATTGAAGGTTTGACTGTACTAACATTTCGTTGTACATAACCATTAAACACATTGTGAATTGGGCTACCACAGAGGGAAACTAATATATTTTTATGGAATACAAGGATATGTAAGCTCAAATATTACAATCACCAAAGCTATAATCTACTATCTATAGTCCTTTGAGAGGGACAGCAAGTCTGACCTGTTTCCAGCTCCTCTTCCTGTTTCAGCGCAGCGTAGTTCTGTTGTTGAAGGGCAGCCGCGTGGTGGCTCTGTGACACGGCACACGTGTTCCAGATACATTTTATCAGGGCTGAGGCCAGATACAGGGTCTATAAGCAGAGTGAAGATTTTACGAGATTTCATGCTTGTAATATCTACTTGGCAAGTTGTGTCATGTGATAGACTAGATTCGCTCAAAAGTCAGGTAAAATCATATATAACAAACTTAAAGCAAATTTAAGTGATTAACTCAATTTAAAAAGACTGATGCTAACTAGGGAAAACTTCAGAAAACTTGGGAGAACTATAAAAACAGCTCACTTATTTTGAAGTCAAATATCAATCCAGAACCCAATTAACTTTCTAAGACATTAACTTTTCACAAATATTTGTTTTCTCAACAATTGGATTTCCCATAAAATCCATTACAGACATTATGTATATTCTCGTCACAAATCAAACTTACCGACTCTGTGTGTGAGGTAACATCGAGGGCAGAGACAAGTTGCAGAAGATGCTGTACAGGCTGCAACTCCAGGTTCTTTATCAAGGGTATGAGTGTGTCAAACACCTGCTTACCACAGTGCTTCAACTACAAATATAGGGAAAGAATAACTTATAACAGCTGCCAGAAAATGTTAAAATTGAGGGTTCACAGCAACAATGGTGTAACTATATAAAAAAAATTAAGAAGATACAGCAGTATTCAGTGCTCATGAAATAGGATAGCCCTAAGTCTGGGGCCTATCAAAATATTGGTGGGACTTGTCCCTTTTTTTATTATAATTAATTCAGGGCCTGTCAATATTAAGTCAGGGCCTGCCTGTCTACAATATTTGCCGTGAGCACTGGTATTTTGCGATTAAATAGTATACAGTTATCTTTACATATTGGAATGTTATTTATAGCTGTTCCCAGAGAAAGAAATAGGATGTAGACGAATATGAGTTTACAATATCAATACAATTAAAATAAATTTCTTCGGTTCTTTTACATGGCTGAATGATAAGAACTCCTGTACCCAATAACACCAACATCCAATGGACAAAGTAGTTAAGAAAACCCATTTTGAACAATGAGGAAAACACTTTTCTACAAACTGTTTTAGAACCATAATAAAATGTTGTTGTTTCAAGAGTAGTCAAAAGACGCCAATATATTTCTTATAAGATTTGTGTCTGCAGTTGTTACTATTTTATTAGCAGTACACAGAAACAGTGGTAGCAAACTTTTATCTTGTTAACAATACATCATGGCTGATTGATTGGCGTTTTATGTCTCATTGCAGTGTCTCTTATGTGCAGTGGCCCAGATAGTATATGTGTTCCCTGGTGACTCTGCCTTCCACTGCCAGGAAATTCAGTAAAAGAGAACTATTAAGAAACTAAAGTTAAACCTACCCGTGCAGTGGCCCAGATAGTATATGTGTTCCCTGGTGACTCTGCCTTCCACTGCCAGGAAATTCAGTATAAGAGAACTATATAAGAAACTAAAGTTAAGCCTACGTGTGCAGTGGCCCAGATAGTATATGTGTTCCCTGGTGACTCTGCCTTCCACTGCCAGGAAATTCAGTATAAGAGAACTATATAAGAAACTAAAGTTAAGCCTACCTGTGCAGCTGCCCAGATACAGTCTATGTGTTCACTGGTGACTCTGCCTTCTACAGCCAGGAAATGCAGTATAAGAGAACTATATAAGAAACTAAAGTTAAGCCTACCTGTGCAGCTGCCCAGATACAGTCTATGTGTTCACTGGTGACTCTGCCTTCTTCAGCCAGGAAATGCAGTATAAGAGACCTATATAAGAAACTAAAGTTAAGCCTACCTGTGCAGCTGCCCAGATACAGTCTATGTGTTCACTGGTGACTCTGCCTTCTACAGCCAGGAAATGCAGTATAAGAGAACTATATAAGAAATTAAGTTAAGCCTACCTGTGCAGCTGCCCAGATACAGTCTATGTGGTCACTGGTGATTCTCCCTTCTACAGCCAGGAAATTCAGTATTATCTGACTCTGTTTTATTAACTGTAGAAATAATGTTTCAAATTTACAATTACATATAAGAACACATGACAAATAAAACTTGCAGTTTGTTACAAATATTTGATTATCACTTATTCTTGTCTGGCCAGGGATTTAATGTGTACTTAACTTCAGACCAACACTTCCTATCAAGTATCGTCTAAATATGTTGAGAATTTCATGAGTAGTCTGAACAAGAAAGTGTGACATACACACGGACGGACAGACAAGGGCAACACTATATGCTCCCCACCCCATATATGGAAGTGGCATAAAAAGGTAAATAACATGAATACAAAAAAGCCCATAAAAAGTATTTCTAACCTCGATGGACAAAATGCTACACTGAAGCTTGCCACGTGACACGAGTAACGTGTATTTAGGAGTTAATTACCAATGTTTAACTTATAGTTGACGAGTTAGGGTTCACCTGGTTATAGTATCTCCAAGCAAAGAACAACCAGATTCAATTGCAAAAGAATCAACACAAAGACAATTCTTACCTCAACATGTAGGTTAGGACCAAATATATGCTCAATAATTTTACTCTCTATCAACCAGTTGGCTAGTTGGTGTCCCTCTCTGAAATATAAAACACATGTACGTGTGTAGCTGGTATTATTAAAACATTGTGAATGCATGTAATACAGCGCTTGAGATGCATGTTGGACAAGTATGGTTTTCAAAATAAAGCAACATCATTTTCTATTATACAATAAGAAATATTTTGTAAAGATACAGACATATTTGCCAATTCAGATATGACTGTGATTTGCGGATTTTTTTTTTATATATATTGCCCAAAGGGGCAGGATAGGTATATTGCTCTTTGTAAAATTTTAATGTTCACACAGCGTACAACTTACCTCTCAGCATCCATTAATGTTTCGTTATTGCAGCTCTCATTGTACAAGGTTATTTGATTCTGAAAACAAAATGCACTGTGTAAAATATACTGAGAGAATCTAGAATAATACAAGAACAATAGTAAGTATGTCACACATGTTCACTTTCATGCCTTTTCATACAGAGATTTTTAGATAATCCTCCAACATGTATGTGTGTATGGGGTTTAAAATCTCTTTCAACAATTATTCAGTCATATCACGACAGTGTCTACTTGTAGCAGTGAGCTCAATGCTCAATTTTACAGTGCCGACACACTGAAATATCAGAACTACCTTTTATATGCTAATCATCAAACAAGAGGCCCAAGAGGACCTGTGGACGCTCTACTAGCTACATATAAAGTTTATGTATAAGGGGCATAAACTCTAAAAAATGAATCAACCAGAACATGGTGAAAACATACACAACTAGGCTTGGTACTGATCATCCCTGCCAAGTTTCGTTGAAATCCGGCCAGAGATTCAGGAGAACTTGTCTGTACGAAGTCAGCATATTATAATATTCAAGGGGCCATAACTCTGCCAAAATTCATTCTACTGGAACATGGCAATGAAATGCGCAACTAGGCTTGGTACTGATCATCCCTACCAAGATTCGTTAAAATCCGGCCATCAAAGCTTGTGTATTAAAACCTTAAAAGGCCCATAACTGTGCCAAAAATCATTCAACCAGAACACAGCAATGACAGGCACTGTTAGGCTTGGTAATCATCATCCTCACCAAGATTCGTTGAAATCCGACCAGGAGTTTAGAAGAGACTTGTGTATATTAAAAGGGCCATAACTCTGCCAAAAATCATTCAACCGGAATACGGTAATGATTATCTGAATCCTTTTATTCGATAATCGCATTTAAACTTTGCAACATGTAGTTCTCTTAATACTTGGAAGTTCTCTTTGTACTTTGATTCATTAAAAAGCCCGATAGTTATCTCCCTTAATCGATCTTCCATGTGAAGTCGAAGTTAAAAGGTGCGCCCTCTTTCAGCGATTGTAAAAACTAGTAGGAAGCAAAAAGACGGAACATTTATAAGTTTAAATCCAACAAATCTACAGTATAATAGTATCATCTACCATCGCTACACACAAACTATGCCTGGAAATAGAGTGGCAAGGCGAGGGCCGACAGCGGCGAGAGTGCCTGGTATAAAATGGAGAAGGGAGTCGGTTTCACAGCAGGGCGGATCCGCGACCACTCCCAAGCTGAAAGGAAACAGGCCCAGTTAAAAGGCCCAAACGTTGGATAGTAGCGAGTCAGCAGGACTGGCGGTGGCCGATCAGGTAATTCTAGTGACGGGTAGGTAGGAGACAATCAAGATATTTTCCCAAGGGTTTCAATGGCTGGTTTTGGGCTCGACAAAACACCGGAAATGCAGAGTAGCGTGTTTGATCTGGTTGGCAAACATGTGCCTCTTAAAGTTAAAGGAAAGATTTGGGAAGGAGGATTTTTCCCGATGCTACTAAAATCGGCTTGGGAACTTGAAGAGTCTAATACACACAGGATTTCCGGGGGAGATAGTATTTTGCTTTCTGTTACATTTAGAGCAAAAAAGGAGGAAACTTTGATTTTTAAAAGAAAAGCGAAAAATGACGGTGATGAAATGCACAACTAGGCTTGATATTGACCATCCTTGTCAAGTTTTGCTGAAGTTTAAACAAGGTTTCAGGAGAATTAGCCCGGAAAATAGTGTATCAAAGACCTTTAACGGTTTAACGGGCCATAACTCCGCCAAAGATCTATCAGCCGGAACACGACGATGACATGCACAACTAGTCTTGGTACTGATCATTCATGCAATACTCGTTGAAATTCGGCCAGGGGTTCCGGAGAACTAGTCCGGAAAAAGTTTGTGTATTAAAACCTTTAAAGGGCCATAACTCTGCCAAAAATCATTTAACCAGAAAACAGCGCTGATATGTACAACTAGGCTTGATACTGATCAGCCGTGTTAAGTTTTGTTGAATCCGGCAAAGGGTTCAGGAGAATTAGCCAGAAAAAGTGTAACTCCCAGTGCTCAAAGAAAATTATTTTAAGAGACAGGCCCAGGGCTTGTTGCTTCTGAAAATGGACAGGCCCCGATTTGAAATGGACAGGCCCTGATTTGAAATGGACAGGCCCTGATTTGAAATGGAAAGGTCCAATATTTTTTTCTTATTGGAAATGTGTCTTTATTCACTTTTATAGCACACATTAATTTTGTTACATATGTATTAATCAAGCTCAGAACCTCCTCTGACTATATTTTTCTTTTTGCTTCCACTTTATGCTCCCTGGTCAGCGGAGTTATTTACCATTTCGTTTAAAATATGTTAGAATAGAATATTACATAGTAATTTATAACCAATGCAAAGGACAGTACTAGCACTTTTGCCAAACGATAATAATCAGAGCCGACTTGGTGAAACTGGAACTAAACTTGGAGCCAAATTTTTAATCAGGTTTTATGAGTCTATCAGAGCCTCCTCTGGCTATATTTTTTCTTTTTGTCACCACTTTCTCCAAGTAAAGAATTAAGAGCCTGGACTAGAATTCATTTAAAAGTAGGATTCCAGGAACTCCTTACACCTTAAATAATGAATAGAAATATACTTTATATCTGTATTTATACATATACAGTATATATATTTTTCTTTCCACTAACATGTATTTGTAAAGGACAGTTTTTCTTATTCGATTATGTAAAAAAAAAAAAAATATATATATATGTATATATCCGAAATTATGTACCATCCGAACTACTATGACACCGCACTTTTACGGCACGAACATTTCACAAACATTCGATCGAAATACCATCAATAACGATTTTTTTTCATGCATTAGTGTGTTTTTAATGACAAAAACGGTATTTCTTATCACAAAGGAAAGGAAACACAACCTTTATAGCAGAATAATGAGTTTTATGTCAACAATTATCGACCTCAAAGTTGTGACAAACTGCCGACACGAAGCCAGGCAAAATATTCAAACTTCTTATTGTTTCAATGTGTGTATAACACATTTTAATTACTTTATTGCAAATGTTTCCACAGTTCACAATACACATGGGAGTATTTTGTCTTGAGAAACTTGAGCTTGAGATCCAGTAAAACAGTTTTTTTGGGGTATTTTTTTTTTTTTTTTTTTTTTTTTAAGACAGGCCCGACGGGCTCCTCGTCTGCAAAATGAGACAGGCCCGGAATGGATTTCGAGGAGCCCCGGGCGTCGGGCTATCCTATTTCTTGAGCACTGACTCCGCCAAAAATCTGTCGATCGGAACATGACGATGATATGCACAATCAGGCTTGGTACTGATCATCCCTGCAAAGTTTCCATGAAATCTGGCCATGGGTTCCGGAGAACTATTCAAGACAAAGTCTGTGTATTAAAACCGTTAAAAGGCCACAACTCTGCCAAAAATCATTTAACCGGAACACGGCGATGGTATGTACAAATAGACCGGGAACTGATCATCCCTAAAAGTTTCACTTCAATCTGGCAAGGGGTTCAGAAGAACTAGTCCAGACAAAGTTTGTGTATTACAACCTTTAAAGGGCCACAACTCTGCCAAAATCATTAAACCGAAACACGGTGAAGATATGTATAACTAGGCTTGGTACTGATAATCCCTGCAACGTTTCATTGAAATGCGGCCAAATGAAGGCCCTTTCATCTAAACGAGGCAAAATACAGCAGTTTTGAACTAAATCAAGGGCCGTAACTCAGGTGTTACTAATCTGATTAGGCTGGTTTAAGAACTTGTCCAAGCTTACAATGATAGTAACTAGCGGGTAAAGTTTGGTAAAGATCAGATGAAAAATTAAGGTCCTATCGTCTTTCATGAGGCAACATTATTTTGTTTTCAAAATTGTCCAAGCTTTTAGTGACATCAACAATCTGGTAAAGTTTGGTCAAATTATGGCATATTTCAGAAAATCAAGGGCCACAACTCCGGTGTAAATGATCCAATCTGGCTGGTTTTCGAACTTGTCCGAGCTTTCATCAATATCAACAATCTGGCAAAGTTTGGTAAAGGTAGGATGTAAAATGGAGGCGCTAGAGTGTTGACAAGATAAAATATAGCATTTTTTGTTAATTCAAGGGTCATAATGTTCCTTTTCCTTTTATCCATTAAAGTGACAAAGACGACAATTTTTAGTAAACACCAATCAAACATTCAGAAGAAATTGATGTTTTTGGATGCTCGATTCCATACTGAGAGGATAAGACTGAAATACATGGGACCATGCGGTTAACATCATCTAAGAAATTAGAAATACTGATTTGCCTTAAGTCACACTGATGCTGGTGAGGCATAAACCCATGGAAAGATTGTGAAGTTTTTCATGATTTGCACTTTTTAAAGCAACTGATACAGATGAAAGTACAACTTACATTTAACTGTGCTATACCAGCCAGTCGGATGGTCAGAGTTGAACATGTGAAATATTTAAATGCTAGATCCAAGCCATCCTTGTCAAATGTGAAATGGGTCTCCAGGGGTTCTTTCACTGCCGCCCACATCAGGTCTGTCATATTACGATTGCCAGCCATCCTCAGATCTTTATCGGACAGTTTACACATGTATCTGTAAATGAATTAATACACATTTATCTGTAAATGCATCTGTTATCAATACACATGTATTTGTAAATGTTTCAATACACATGCATCTGTAAATGTTTCAATACACATGCATCTGTAAATTTATCAATTGTATTTGTAAATGTATCAATACACATGCATCTGTAAATGTACCAATACACATGCACCTGTTATCAATACACATGCATCTGTAAATGTATCAATACACATGCATCTGTAAATATATCAATACACATGCATCTGTAAATTTATCAATTGTATTTGTAAATGTATCAATACACATGCATCTGTAAATGTACCAATACACATGCATCTGTTATCAATACACATGCATCTGTAAATGTATCAATACACATGCATCTGTAAATATATCAATACACATGCATCTGTAAATGTATCAATACACATGCATCTCTAAATATATCAATACACATGCATCTGTAAATGTATCAATACACATGCATCTGTAAATGTATCAATACACATGCATCTGTTATCAATACACATGCATTTGTAAATGTTTCAATACACATGCATCTGTAAATGTATCAATACACATGCATCTGTTATCAATACACATGCATCTGTAAATGTATCAATACACATGCATCTGTAAATATATCAATACATATGCATCTGTAAATATATCAATACACATGCATCTGTAAATGTATCAATACACATGCATCTGTAAATGTATCAATACACATGCATCTGTTATCAATACACAAGTATTTGTAAATGTTTCAATACACATGCATCTTTAAATTTATCAATTGTATTTGTAAATGTATCAATACATATTCATTTGCGTATTTATGAAAACACATGCATCAATAGGAGTAGTTCAAATATCCCTAAATAAGTCTAACCAATACTTGAAACATAGTAATATACTTCATTCTCAAATAAACAATTGAACTAAATTGTTTTTACGGAGCACAAACACAAAGAGGTCATAAAGTCACAATGGGAATGAGTCTACCAGGTCCACCCTCCCTTTACATCGAAACACAAACATGCAGAATGGGCACAGAACATTTTGACCTACAGAGTTGCCACAAAATATGTTGTAAACTCCGTACTCCTAGAGCAACAATGGTAGTTTTCTGCCACTCCTCAAGTGGCACTCTGGAACAACACAGGTTGCACTGCCTGGCTCAGAAACACAACGGCCACAAAGATCACTATGCAAGACATCAAACTGAAGTAGATGCAAAGCATAAACATACCTTATCACTGCTGTACGCAGGGGTACAATATACTGCATCACAGTTGGTATATTCATCCAGAGGCGGAGCTAAAAATAATCAGAACAATTCACATAAAATATGCTGATATAATTAGAAAATAACTATGTTTATGTCAAATCTAAAAATAAGCAAGGTAAGCTTTTTTTCTTTTCTGTGTTTAAAAAACAAAATTATCAGAAAGAGGGGGGGAAATCATGTTATTTTAAAATCTGACTTACTTCCGAAGTTTGCTTCTTGTTTGAATTAGATAATGCAAAATTGGTCCGAGGAGAAAATAAATGTGTGCATTTACTTTCTGAGTTATGTGAGGCATTAACCTATCAATGACCCGTGTTTCAGTTCATGCAGTTGCATCAAATTTCTATTTAATACCTTGGAAACAAAAATAGTTTGTGCACCTGTCACCAATACCACCTACCAATCTGTTATACATGTATTATGATATTTTAATTGACCAAAACATGTAAGCCATATATATCTGGTTATTATAATTAAACTAAGTTCACATGTTCGAAATCAACTCTCAGAGAAGACAAAAACTGCACTTCTTAGTAATCAGTATTTATATAATAGATGACATTGATGACACTGTATTTAGTCATATTGCAAAGTAATGTCTAGAGTTTTGATAAGTAAATACACCACAGACAACAACCTGTGTCCAAGTCTCCCGGAGTTAAATATTAAAGGAATATTCTCAAGTGTGCCTCAGGCATCCATTACACAAAAACAACACTGCAACACTAACCCAACATGGCAGCAATACTATTTCATTGTGTATTTGTTTGTTTGTTTGTATGATGTTTTACATCATTTTCAACATGTGTAAGGTTATATATGACGGTCGTTTATTTTGTGGTAGAGGCAGACCACCCACTTTTCCTGGGTAGAACCAGTACTGTAAACCTCCCACCATCCGTAAGAAATTTCAATGAGTAAACTTCCAGCCACTTTCATCTTTATGTGCCATATAAATCTAAAACTAGAAATTGTTATTGTCCATGGGACAAAAACGTATGGCTCCCCCACTAGCCCGAACAGGCATAATTGACGACTCTAGGTCCAACCGTCCTCTATTGATCTGAGGTCGTTTTGATATTCAATATCCCTGTGACTGTATCATACTACTATCTGTATCAGTAAGGCCACATAAAAAAATATGTGTGGTTCAGGTAACCCGACCGACCCTATTTGTTTAAGGGGCCGACCTTAAAACTTTTTATGCAAAAAAATTTAAAAAAAATAAAAAATAAAAATAAAAAAAAAAAATAAAAAAAAAAATTAATTTTTTTTTTTAAACCAAAAAATAAATAAAAAATAAATAAAAAATTATTAAAAAAAAAAAAAAAAAAAAAAATTAAATATTTTTTAAAAAATATTAAACAAAAAGAAAATCAATATGGGTCATCTACTGGTCATGACCAACCATCCTTCCAAGTTTGAGGACCCCAGGTCCAACCATTCTCTAGTTATTGATCGGACATCGTTTTGATAGTCAATGTCACCGCAACCTTGACCTTTGACCTAGTGATCTCAAAATCAATAGGGGTCATCTACTTGTCATGACCAACCATCCTTCCAAGTTTGAGGACCCTAGGTCTAACCATTCTCTAGTTATTGATCGAACATCGTTTTGATAGTCAATGTCACCGCAACCTTGACCAGGGCTTTCCCCAGCCATTTATGGCGTGGCGGTGCCGCGATGCCTTCAACTCAGAAAGTGACTTACCGCCACGCCTTAATGTAGCCGCGATGCTTTAAATCCCTTGCCGCGATCCTATCAATATACAATTTTCCCTTACTGAACAGCTGATTACCTGGCTGTGTGTAAACTGCCTGAAGCTATGACGCGTGTTGATGCAGTAAAGGCGGTCACGTGGTACTCAATACACAGGGCTTGTGTTATGCCTGGCATTTTATATGCTAAGTGTTAAGTAAACAAAAGATGATTAGGGGAGTGAGTGCCGCTAATTAAATTTGGTTTATTGCCCAAATTGGTCATGATTAAAGGAGAGCAGTATCGTTGATTGGTATTTGTAACGCATGGGGCTAAATGACGGGTTTATGGATAATTTGATTGAACGTACGTTTATCGTGTATTAGTAGGATGAATTTACGAACACTAATCAATGTTTTAATCGTAAGTATAATGAATGAGGTTGATATTTTGTAATTATTTAATAATAACTCAATCAAGTAATTAAGTCAGCATATTTAACTGATTTTTTATCTTGATAGTTACGCTAATTAATCGATATTTTCGGGAACTTTAAAGAGAAATCGTCAGTTTGCTTATTGAAGTTCAGTGAAGATTTTGTAATGATATAATTTTTTCTTTATAAAATAATTAAGGTTGCCACCAATTGCATTTGGTATTAGAATAGCATTTTTTATTAAAAGATTTTGAAATAAAAATATAATAAAATATGTTTTTTTATTATTTCATCCATTCTTTCTGATACCAGATATACGCCAAATCTCTTCTTTTCAACTGCCATTAAAAAAAAAAAATGACGCGGGAAGGGGGTACCACCCCCATCCCCCTTTGTACGCAAAAATTGCCACCACTCCTTAAAAAAATCCTGGGGAAAGCCCTGCTTGACCTTTGACCTAGTGACCCCAAAATCAATAGGGGTCATCTACTTGTCATGACCAACCATCCTTCCAAGTTCGAGGACCCTAGGTCCAACCATTCTCTAGTTATTGATCGGACATCGTTTTGATAGTCAATGTCACCGCAACCTTGACCTTTGACCTAGTAGGGGTCATCTACTTGTCATGACCAACCATCCTTCCAAGTTCGAGGACCCTAGGTCCAACCATTCTCTAGTTATTGATCGGACATCGTTTTGATAGTCAATGTCACCGCAACCTTGTCCTTTGACCTAGTGACCCCAAAATCAATAGGGGTCATCTACTTGTCATGACCAACCATCCTTCCAAATTTGAGGACCTAGGTCCAACCATTCTCTAGTTATTGATCGGACATCGTTTGTGACACAGACAGAGAAACAGACAGAAAGCACAAAATCAATATGGCTCCCCTACCACACTTTGTGTGGGGGAGCCATAATAATGTTTCATATTGTTTGAATCATCTCCTTTCATTAAACATTCTAAACAATAAGACAATTGCAAGGAGTCCCCAATTCCAAAGAAGAGGAGAGAAACAAATTAACCAATTTCAAGACTAAGCATTCAAAAAGGATAACACACTTACATTAGCTATCAGTGTTATGAGGATATGTGCAAAATTGAAGGGCAGTGTTTCTGGCGAGGCCTTCTCAAAGCACATCTTCAAAGCACCAATTCCATTTGTATCACAGAAGAAACACACATTACGTAGCAGGAATAGTGGAACCTCAGGATCCTGAAAATTTTGTGAAAATACATTAAAGTATTGAATGGATAAGTGTAATAAAAAAAAAAAAAAAAAAAAAAATCGGTAGAACTGATGGATGATCCACAAAAAGTATCCCCAACTTATCATATAGCCTTATATCACCCAGCAGTTTTCAATTTTTAGTCCCATATTTAAGTAGTTACAAACGGGATTAACTCTAATTTGAAAGAAGACAGAGTACTGGTTCTTGCACTCTGCTCTTCCTCTCATTGCCCTCTATCATTGTGTGAAGTTTCATTGCCCTCTATCATTGTGTAAAGTTTCACTGCAGTCCCATAAGTAGTTTTGAAGTAATGCTCCGGACAAAAATTCTAAGTATAAAATTACAAAGTGCAATAACTCTAATTTGAATGATGACAGAGTTACGGTTCTTACACTCTGCACTTTCTCTCATTGCCCTCTATCATTGTGTGAAGTTTCATTGCAGTCCCATCTGTAGTTTTGAAGTTATGCTCCAGACAAAAATTCTAAGTATAAAATTACAAAGTGCAATAACTCTAATTTGCATGAAGACAGGTTACAGTTCTTGCACTCTGAACTTCCTCTCATTGCCCTCTATCGTTGTGCAAAGTTTCATTGTAGTCACATTTGAAGTTATGCTCCAGACAACAAATTCTTAGTATCATATTACGAAGTGCAAACTCTAACTTGAATGACGACAGAGTTACAGTTCTTGCACTCTGCACTTCCTCTCATTGCCCTCTACCATTGTGTAAAGTTTCATTGCAGTCCCATAAGTAGTTTTAAAGTTATTCTCCGGACATTCTAAGTATGAATTACAAAGGGCAATAACTCTAATTTAAACGATGACAGTGTTACGGTTCTTGCACTCTGAGTTTTGAAGTTTTGCCCTGGACATAAGTGGGGCAGACGGTAGGACGAACAAAGCAGCGACTACATGCTTTCCCGAAATTTTCGGGCAGCATAAAAACACAATGAAAATGCAGTGAAAAAGTGCTTTTAAAACTCGACATTCGAGACCATGTCTGTTTCTATTATTGAATATTTCAATGGAATTAGTCAGAAAAAATATTTTATAAATTCAAATACAAATTCTCAAATATGAGAATACAATTTCAACAAATTTCATTATTTGAATATGTTGGAAACATTATTTCAATTACAATTATCGGGTATTTTTAGAATCATTTTTCAGTGTTACTTTTTTTTAACTAGACGGGTGATCAGCGGAACACACGTGTCGCCTGTCAGAGGAAGAGTTCATTTTCTATAGAAAATAGTGGAGGTGGGGATGGTGCATTTGTTAGGTGGGACATTTATTAGGATATACGGTATCTAAATATTTTAATGAAACTTAGCAGGAAGGATATTCCAGTAAATTTCCTCCCTATGCCAAAAAATGAAAATGACTACAAAAAAATAAATATTTAAGGGTCAAACTTCCTTTTTTCACGAGAATTTCTCAATTATTTCTTTTTAAGTGTCAAAAATTATTTTATGCTTCTGCCCAGATTTATAAATATACCTGGTATTAAACTATTTCAATTATTTATTAATATTCCTGCTCTGGAATCGTGACAAACACAGAATATGTAGAAGTTTAAATCATTTCTACTTACCGATATTTCACAATAATTGTTAAGAGCACTGGTTTCTTGTTGAGACAGCTCCTAAAATGCACATCATAAACAAATCATTAGATATCAATCCGATGTCGAATCTATAAACTCGCATGCACACTTGATTCAATACCATTATGTGGTAGGGGTAAACAGCTGTAGACTTAGGGGTAAAAATGGTGGATTGGTCGGGTAACAGATTACAAAAAAAAAATTGCGTTAATGATGATCGGGTAATAGGGTTTGACACTAACTTTTTTCCCCATGTAGTCCTCAGGACTACCAACTTTCAAAATCAAAGTAGTCCTGCACATATTTTGGTAGTCCGGCTATTTTCATATTAATACAAATCTCAGAATAAAGGGGTTTAAACTAAACAAAATATAAGTAATGAAGGAAACGGTGGACATAAATGAAACACACTCCAAAAAGACGGATTCCATCTATTCAGTAAGTCACACATTTGCCTGTTGGCCTTATTCTGCAAGGTCTGGATGTCTTTTAAAGTCAGATAAAATCAGGATCCACATCTTCCTGGTCATTCCAAACAACCTGTAACAACTTAAAATTCACGCAGACACACCTTAGTCCTTACATGTCATTTCATGTTTTTCATCATTTTACACGAGCCATTTAATTGAATCACCATTTTTGTTTTGTCTTAAAGATGTCCATGTTCCTTTTTCTCTTCATTTGATTTCTTTTTCTTGACTGAAAGAATTAGTCCCCAGGTATTTCCACTTTCTTCAAAAATGGAAATACATGAAAACCAATGTTATATTGGGTATTGCCAGTTCCGTCAGAAACTTATCTATTTCAATCGAACATTTCATCCCAAGGCTTGGTCGTAACATACGTACAGATTATATACAGTTTTGTTGAGGATTGTAATTCTACCCATTTTTTTACTTCGACTGACGTTTATTACGTTGAAAATTGTAATCAATTTAAATCAACAGTAACTTAAATAGCTACTTTATTTTATCATATGTTAAACTAGTTTTGGGGATGAAACATGCGTGACGCAATAAACTCTTCCGAGTACTTTTCTCATCATCTCGTTTTGTCACAAAAACATCGCATTGTCGAAGTGAAAACACCTTTGGATAGTAGATTTAACAAACTTTGGTGAAAAATTATAATACATTTTTGTTTTTTATGTTTTATTACTAAGCTAGCTGACGATTATGTCTATTTGTTTTTGTAAAAAGTAGGTAGTCCACAGGACTACTCAGCTTGGAGGTCTAAGTAGTCCGAGGAAAATTCTGGCGGTCTCGGACTACCGTTAGTGTCGAACCCTGGTAATGCAATGCCCTATGATAAGGAGTGCCTAATAAATAATGAATTAAAATATATCCAAATAGTGTCTAATAAATAATGAATTGCTATAAAAATACAATATCCAAATAAATGATTTTTGTTTAACTGTAAATTTAACAGGTTTAAACACTTAAATTATTACGTTATTTTTTTTTAATTATTATTTGCTGTTAAGAATGTCTAAATAATAAATAATTATTACCTCCAGGGATGAATGAACAATGTGTTTGTATGCAATGTATGACGGGAAATTCATTAGGAAAACTTTTGTGACAAATTGCAACAGCTTTTCCTTTTCTTCTATTGTCCACACTTCCTTTTCTTCTTCACTAATTTCCATTTTATCAGCAATTTTTTCTTCTTTTTCTCCACTACTTCCAGCCCCATCTCCTTCGGTTCTTTTCTCATCCTCGTCTTTACTTGCATCTAAATTAATAAGGAAAACACTTAAAATACATCATTAAAACTTCACCAAAGACAGACAAGTTTTCATCAATTTATAACTACAAAACAAATATGAATTCAATCCATGCAGACATTTTCTTTTAGAATGAGAGGATACTAAGTTTCATTGAAAGGGCACAGTGAACTTGACATGTGACCTATTGACCCCAAAAATCAATAGAGTCTATAATTGACTTAACCTTTAGCCTGCTAAGGGCGACTACAACAGCTTTTGCATCCCAGATCAGGAGTAACTCTCAGGCTGATCATGGTTAACAATGTCCGGCTGCTCATAAATCATTTCTCCAAAACACCCTTTTGTAACATAAATGGAATGGTCTAAATTTACAGAAAGGACAGCCCATTGTACATTCATAACGGGGTTAAGATATAACCCCAGCAAATATGAAATCAATCCATGCTTGACACTCTCATAATAAGTGGTAATATGTCGTTTGATAAATGTCCTTAAATTTGACCTAAGTTTAGCCATGGTGGCTATCATGGATGACTGGAGGCCCCAAAAATGCAAATCTCATGGGGACTAACCCAAAGATCATTGTGATTAAGTTTCATCAAAATCCTTCAAGCAGTTTCAGAGAAGATGTCATTTTTAACGTTTTCCTATATAACTCTATGTAAACTTTGGGTCGCTGTGGCGGCCATTTTGATTATTCGACAATAACGAAAAACACAAACTTGATAGAGGCTAACCCAAGGAACATGTTAATGATATTTCACAAGAATGCAATAAGTGGTTTCGAAGGAGATGTTGTTTGAAATTACCTTAAATTTGACCCAATTTTAGACATGGCGACCATCTTGGATGACTGGCGGCCGCGAAAAACACAAATCTGAGAGGGACTATCCCAAATATCATTGTGCTTAAGTTTCATCAAAATCTTTCAGGCGGTTTCAGAGAAGATGTAATTTTTAACCTTTTCCTATATAACACTATGTAAACTTTGGGTCGCCGTGGCGGCCATTTTGATTATTTGACGATAACGAAAAACACAAACTTGATAGAGGCTAACCCAAGAAACATGTATATGATATTTCACCAGAATGGAATAAGTGGTTTCGGAGGAGATGTCGTTTGAAATTTCCTTAAATTTGACCTAGTTTTAGCCATGGCGGCCATCTTGGATGACTGGCGGCCGCGAAAAACACAAATCTGAGAGGGACTATCCCAAATATCATTATGATTAAGTTTCATCAAAATCCTTCAAGCAGTTTCAGAGAAGATGTCATTTATAACCTTTTTCTATATAACTCTATGTAAATTTTGGGTCGCCGTAGCGGCCATTTTGATTATTCGACGATAACGAAAAACACAACCTTGATAGAGGCCAACCCAAGGAACATGTATATGATATTTCAGTAGAATTGAATAAGTGGTTTCGGAGGAGATGTCGTTTGAAATTTCCTTAAATTTGACCTAGTTTTAGCCATGGCGGCCATCTTGGATGACTGGCGGCCGCGAAAAACAAAAATCTGAGAGGGGCCCTCCCAAGTAACATTGTGATGAAGTTTCATCAAAATCCTTCAAGCGGTTTCAGAGGAGAGGTCGATTTTATAAAATTGCAAACAGACAGACGACGGATGAAAAGTGATCGCATAAGCCCTCCTGGCCTTTAGCCAGTAGAGCTAAAAACTATTCTTTGAATAGTCAATATCTAATAAACACAAGTTTCTTACCCTTAGTTTCCCCATCACTTGTTTCCTTCGAATCTTCAGCCCCCTTAGTAGAACTCTCCTGCTCCTTGTCTTTATCCTCCTCCTTCTCTGTTAGTTCCCGCTCGTTGTCTTCTGGCAGTGTTTGAACGAGGCGTATTCCTACACTCAGCGTATCCTGTACCATACTATTCAGCTTCTCAAAGTTTCTGTAGTCCTTGAAACAGCACATGCACTGCCTGAAATAGTCGAACAAGTACATGTATTTCACAGGACTTGAAATTTATAGGACATGGGACTTGCGCAAAAAAAATAATTCCGGACACACACGAAGTTAGTGTAAATCGTGTATCAATGAGCAGTAAGCAGAACATTTTTTAATAGCCCTTTGAGATAAAAAGAACAGAACTTCTATTTTTTGGCTTAGATCTAAAGCTAATGAGTAGTGAGGGCCAGGCATAAGAAAAGGGTCAGTATTGCCTATATTAAATTGTAATTACCTAAGCATATAAATAATCATGGAAAAATTCTGCTTTGTTAAGAGGGACATTGTCCATAAGTATGATTTTATTCAGTGAAAAGTATACATGAAAACATGAGAATATACTCAAATAAGTATGTAGTAATAAATTATTGAATTTGAAGAAAAAAAGGTTTTATGTATTGTTTGTAAACATCGCTGGGAGCGAACTATTTATATTTCTGATGCTCACGTGACATCCATGACCCTCTGATCATATTATGTCTTGCTTCACAGAACCTTTCCCATGTTTTTTCAACTGGTTACATCCTAGTCTATTATTACCAGTGACTTAGTATGCACTTGGAGTTCAACCCACTGTTTTTTGGTACCGCTTTTAATTTCCGTCTAAACATCTTATTTCTACCAAGTAATACTCCATACTGGTAGATGTGCAATGTTTTTAAACGTAATTATGTTGTGTTTTAAAAGCTAAAAGTTACAGCTAATTAACATGCCTGTATACAATTTATTTTTATTATTTTCATATTAATTTAGAGCTTTCCATTTAAATGACCCAACTTTTAAACATCTCTAAATTTGAGATTCTTTATCAGAAAAGTCGCAGATATTTACAAGACAAAACTAAATTTCTCGTTTAAACATACTGCATAATCCAACAATGATGGATTAGTTTAATTTATTGTTAAAGACAGATGTGTCAATAAACATGAAGAACTTTGCCTCACCTTTGTGGCCATAGACAAACATAAAGAACAAATGACAGGATCTCTTTCTTGTCCATATGGAACCCGCCATGCTGACTTCTTTCATCAACTGAAGAAAAAAACGCATTTTGTTATAACACTCATGAATCAAAACAATAGGAAATTATTATTTTTTATCACATAACTTTTGATGTTATAAAGCCATGATGTATTTTTCATATGACACCAGTGTAATAAATATGCAAATGAAGGCAGAATCATCATTTGACAGTTTCTGATCACCTGTGTGCATCGGAATTGCCTCGTCGATTTCCGTAACCATTTAAAATACTGCATTAAGAAAAATGAAGAGTTTATTTGGTGTAGTGCCTTGTATGGAGCAGACTAACTCAACATATGACGTCATCATATGAAAACATTATATTATAGGCAGTTGCAATAATAAAATACGTTCCTTATGAAAATTTTCCATATTTGGGAACTAATTCCCAGCAATACAGCCGACACATAAAAACACGAACACCAACTTACACAATTTATAACAGGAATGCGTGAGTGGGGCTGGGATAAGTTTTAAAATATCATTTTTTTATGGAACAAGATTTTAGATGACAGGAAGATATTTCGAGGGCAAAACAAAACAACATGGCTGAAGACACCTGAAAATATACACTGCTTAGGCCAAATAAAAAAATACCTGTGTTTCCGGTGGCCCGACCGACCCTATACATTTTTTATGTAAAAATTAAAAAAAAGGAAAAAAAATCTAATTGTTCTGAACAATGATTTATCACATCTCTTACATCATGGAAGTGAAACATAACACCATTCTATTCATAATTTTGATAAAGCGTCATCAAAAAAATCTGACCAATCAGTGACCAGAAATAAAACATTCTGGTAGGTGATAAACTCGGTCTTTATCCTTGTTCTTCAACCAAGTTTAGTGCTAAAATTAAGGTATCTACAGCGTGATTCTTTTAAAAACCTGCATAGTTCATGCACATTAATGCAAACAGATTCAATATATGTATCTTTCAAAATTAAAATATTAAAATTATCGTCTTTTTTGCTCTGCTAAAGATTTTTATTTTACTATAGAACCTAAGGATAAAAACCGAGGAGCACACATTTTATCGCCTACTGAAAATAAGATAAAATCTCAACATCTCTGCAATGGAATATTATGAATATTTTCTGTTATCCACTGGCCACTGGTGGTACGGTATATGCAAATTATTACCAAATTACACAGCAAAAGTGGAAAATATTTAGGTAAGCCATATGATTTGACTGGAATGTCATAAGATACATTCAGAGTACGTTTTTTCCTCAGGTAAACAATGCAATGCTAATTAACTATTGAACTAATTAGTATAATGCATGTTAAACAAAGGTATTCTCAGTTTAAATTGTCCTATTATTTGTAACAGGAATGCGTAATTTAACTGGGACGGTCTTATATTAAGGTAAAATGACAACATCACAGAGAAACTTTCAGTTGTATCATCAACTTGTATAGGGTTTATGAGATAAATAGAATCTCACAATATCTTGCTTTTTTGCCTTACAACATGAAGATTCATAGTACACACCATTATAGGTCTATAATTCTCGCAGCCATTTAGGAGTAGGATTTGTCTATGAATGGGCGAGGTGATTTTTTATATGCACCATCCTCCGACGTACATAAGCATTGACATTTTATGTGTGGACGTAGCATAGCGTGTCTGTGCAGTACTAAGACATAAACAGTCAATTTAAACTATGCATTGTTTGAACGGCAAAACATAGGTGTCTTGTCCATTGATGTCATACAAGAAAAATTGTTTACACACGGCCAGGGCCTATGCGCATATTTTGTGAGATGAATTTCAATGAATGATCTGTAGCACATGCAAAACTACACATATTCATTCGCTAAATGTAAACGAAAAAACACTTTATTTGAGTGTTTTTTTCATGGCGACAAAAAGAACAAATGGCGAAAATAAATTGCTAAATCAAGAAGGATCTTCGGGTTTCCAAACTTACAGGTCTCCAGCAAAACCAGCAAATCTGAGCAGACGTCACACATTTCTGTTGATACAGACGTAAAACCTTTATGTCAATGAATTGATATGTTGGTTATTTTGTCACTTAGTGTCTTTCAATAAGCGAATATTCATCTATTTCTTGTGAAGAGTAGCATTTCTTTCTCTTTACCCGCCATATTGAAAATCGGAAACGACCGGAAATGGAATTATGTTATTTATTTTTTAATTAATTGTAATAGTTGTCACAGTTCTATAAATTGTTCGATGCCTTTATATCAATTAATCTTAAAAAGACAGTTAAAACATGTATTTAATAACTTTTTTAATATTATATTCAGACGGAAATATCCGGAATCTATCGACCATTCCTTTCTAGAGGGTATGAAACCACTAATTATTTTCCCCATGGACACCAATGTTAAAGTGTCACATATGATTTGCTGCAAATTCAACTCAATTATGGATAATGCAACAGTGTAATGTTCATATCGAAAAATCACCGCAAAAGGTGGGGTCACAACACATGTAAGAAAGTTATTTTGGTTTACTAAACAGGTCGAGGGTACAGCTGTTTTCATTGATGGTTGCTCACAAAGTGTAGGCATAGAGTCGAAATTTCGAAATTGTTCATCAGTGATCCAGTAAAACCCATTAATACGTTTCTTATACATACAACAATGTAAGAAAGATCTTGTTTGTTTACTAAACAGGTCAAGGGTACAGCTGTTTTCATTTATTGACTGTTTTCATTGCTCACAAAAGTGTAAGCATAGAGTCGAAAATGTTCATGCAGTGATCCAGTAAAACTTATTAATACGCTTCTTATACATACAACCACAAAAACGAATAGAAATGGGCAGTTTTCCCCTACTTATAATGCCCGTTTTCATCAAAAAGGAGGGATTACTTTTTTATTATAGGAACATACATTCGACTGAGGTGCAGGCTTACATGTAATTAGTGGTGGTTAAACCTATAAGAGAAGAAAACGTGTCCAGATGTTTCTTAAATGAGAATTATGTGTTGTCATTTTCATAACAAGCTTAAAAACACCTACTTTATGCAAATCGAATATGATTATTTGCGGAGATATGGTCTTGTGAATACCAAGGACAATAGTCTGGAATCGACAAAAGTTCAGAGATATTATTTTTTAACTTTTACACTATCTGAATTGTCATACCAAAGGGCATTTCTTGTCAATACACCATATTAAAAATATCAAATGTTTAGAACAGTCAATGGACATTCGACTGCACCTCGGAGGCTTACATGTAATTTCGTGGTGGTAAACCTATAAGAGAGAAAAACGTGTTCAAATGTTTCTTAAATGAGGACTTTTTGTTGTCTATTTCATAACAAGCTTTAAAACAACTACTTCATTGCAAATCGAATGATTATTTGCGGAGATATGGTCTTGTGAATACCAAGGACAATAGTCTGAAATCGACCAAAAGTCAGAGATATATTTTTTAACTTTTACACTAATCTGAATTGTCATACCAAAGGGCATTTCTTGTCAATACACCATATTAAAAAGATCAAATGTTTAGAACAGTCCAATGGAAATTAATAAAATATGCATTTTAGGTACAATTAGGGACGATGAATATGCCAATTTATGTCGATTTTCATGCCAAAAGCACCATTCTTCAAAATTGGTGGTACCATACCTTATAATAAGTAAGCGAATACGAGCTCAGTAATGTCAAAAATACCGCTAAAAGCAAAATTGATACTAGCTGAACGCTACCAAGTCGAGTTTGAATGACAAGGAATAATATTTTACCTTTTACTCAATTTTCATTTTTATCACAGTATCCTATTTTAGTGGGGGTAGGGGAAAATTAAGTGGTTTCATGCCTACCAAACCTGTTGCCAATGCAGATTTAATTAACGTAAACATGTTGCACACATGCAGCCTACATGTTGAACACCAAAAAAGACATAGTTCAATTGCAACACACATCACAAAACACGACATTTTAAACACGAAAAAAAATGAAACTCAAAATTACACGGCTTTTATAAACAAAATTGGACAAAAAACGCTCAAAACCTATGTAAAAAAACAACTATGAAAAACACTTATTTCTGAGCTTATTTTACCAATTGTTATCAGAAAAGTGTCCCTAGGTACGAATCTGAACGAGTCCTAATTACTTGCACGTATCTCTTATAGGTATTTATACCACTAATTATTTTCCCCATAGACACCAATGTTAAAGTGTCACATATTAATGAATTTGCTGCAAATTCAACTCTAGTATGGATATTTCAGCAGTGTATATGCTTTCATATATAGAAAACATTTCAACTTGAAAAATCACCAGAAAAGGTGGGGTCACAAGACCTGTAAGAAAAGTTCTTGTTTGTTTACTAAACAGGTCAAGGGTACAGCTGTTTTTCATTCACAAAGTGTAAAGCATAAGTCGAAATTTCGAAAATGTTCATCAGTGATCCAGTAAAACTTATTAATACGCTTCTTATACCATACAACCACAAAATCGAATAGAAATGGACAGTTTTCCTCCTACTTATAATGCCCGTTTTCATTAAAAAAGGAGGGATTACTTTGCTATTAAACTACATTCGATGCACCTCGGAGGCTTACATGTAATTAGTGGTGGTAAACCTTTAGGTATGAAATCACCAATTTACAATACTCAATGTTGATTGGTTATTGAGGTGGTCTGAAAAAAAGCTATAATAAACCTCTGACCGTTCATGTACGTCAAACCGTTACTTAAGACGTCATTTTAAAACGCCAGAAAAACACGTTTATGAAGTTGTATATTCTTCTCATTTGATGTTGAGAGATAGGCATACTATCTAGGTAAGTGGTGAGAATTTATTTGGGTTTTGTACAATCTCTCGACAAAATGTGTTTCATAGTACATAAAACTCCATGTTAGACAAGAACTAAAATATTTCCAGCGGGTTTATATTGTACGAGATCAAAACCTGGTGCTTGGGACTTGAAAACACATCGAAACCGGCGAGCCTGCGGCCATTGGTATCGATGAACTTCAAGTCCCGCCCACA
>JAWPHD010014377.1:0-61723 GCA_037043455.1 Cyrtodaria siliqua
ATGTTTCTGTATAAAAAATATTTAACAAACAATAACAGCATTCAATGATTCCATTTCATCGGGTAACCCACCTTTCTGGGCCTCTTCCGTAAGAAAGTGTTCTGAAATTTCAGTAAATTTTCAATTAGTAGAGGAACAAACTAACATGGGAAATGTTTAAACCAATTTAAAATTGAAGTCTTGGGGAAATTAACAATTTAAGATATAATGCATGGAGCAGTTAGGTTCCAAGAATACATTTTAAACATTTCAAGTGTTTGTAAACAGAAGGAAGTCTGTATTACTGTGTTCATTGCCAATCATGCCTCTATCACATAAACTCTCAACTCAAATTTGCCAGAAAGCTCAACCAAGAGCATATATTGAATGTTGTTTAACGGCTCATCAACACATCAAGGGTTCAGCACAACACTGCTGTAACTACGTATTACTTCCAGGCTATGAAGTGAAATTTTAACAATTAAGAAACCCTAAGGGATTCTCAGTACGTGCAGCGACTGACTGGAGTTTCTTAACTGTTAAAATTTCACTTCTTAGCCTCTAACTGACTTAGTGTCTGCCCTACTTTTTCCCCCCCGCACTCTACGAAACCACGCATCTTAACACATTCACGCTTCTACTAAATCCGCCATCTTGTGTCCAAACAAGTGCGTGCCATTTTGTAAGCCATTACTTAATGATTAAATGGTTAAAATTGGTGATCGTTAAAAATTTACATGAATAAAAATTTTAAAATTCCTCACCGTCTGATTGGAGGAAAAAGTAGGGGCAAACACTAAAGTACAAATAAAGAAGAAGATACTGCAGTGCTGAGTTGAACCCTTGACACTGCAGGCTATTTATAGATGGCCCAGAGAGAGAAGAAGAAAACATAGGAATCTGGGAACCTGCCCTGCTCTTTCTCTCTAAGTAGTACTTTAAAGTTCCCCGGCCATGCTTTGTTTCATGAATATGTTTATTTTATTTAAATCGAAATCAGTACACAATAATAGCTATTTACAATTCACACATTGCAATATCTGTGAAAAGCGAGAATAAGATTTTATTTGATGACGTAGAAAACTTTGAACAGGTAAATTAATCCACAGGTAATTGTATTTATCAATAATCAGGCAATAGATGTGCAGCTATACAATTTGGATTTACCTCATTTTCCCGTGCAGTCACGCAGTGGTAAAAGTAGTATCTACACCATGCAAATAAACCTATATTTACATACAACTTAGTAGCGGTTTAAAATATATATGTTTCTCTCAGGGACTATCAAGAAATCTTCCGCTGTTACTGGTCCGATATGAATGGTTTTCGAACTTGTCCGAGCTTTCATTGATAAACATTCTAATAAAGTTTGTTAAAGATTGGATGAACAATGAAGCCCCTATCATCTTAACGAGGCAAAATATAGCATTTTTAAATAAATCAAGGGCAATAACTCCGCTGTTAATGGTCCGCTCTAGCTGGTTTTTGAACTTGTCCGAGCTGTCATTGATATTAACAATCTGTGCAAGTTTGGTAAAGATCAAGTAATAAATGAAGTGCATGAGTGTTCACAAGGCTTAATATGGAATTTTTCAGCAAAAGAAGGGCCATAACTCCATTGAAATTATTTCTATCTTGCCGGTTTTCGTTCTTGTTCTAGCTTTCATTGATATAAAGACACTGGCAAAGTTAAGTAAAGATCCGATTAATATTGAAGGCCCTAGAGTGTTCACAAGGCAGAAAATAGCATTTTTCAGAAAAAACAAGGGCCATAACTCCGGTGTTACTAATCCGATTTAGCTGGTTTTCGAACTTGTTCGAGCTTTCATTGATATTAACAATCTATGCAAGTTTGGTAAAGATCAAATAATAAATGAAGGTGCTAGAGTGTTCGCAAGGCAGAAAATGGCATTATGGCATTTTTCAGAAAAAACAAGGGCCATATCTCTGGTGTTACTGACCCAATTCAGCTTATTTTCGAACTTATTCAAGCTATAATCAGTATTAACAATCTATGCAAGTTTGGTAACGATCAAATAATAAATGAAGGTGCTCGAGCGTTCACAACAACTGCGGACGGACGACGGACGGACGGACGAACGACGGACAACTCGCCATCCCATAAGCTCTGCTGGCCCTTGGCCAGTAGAGCTAAAAATTGAAATGATAATCAAACTGACCTCTATGTTACTAAGAAAAAACCCTCACAATAAGGTGACAATTTAACTATATTATTATTTGTTACCTTGCCAGTGCCTGGCGATGACTGGCAACTAAAATCATACTCCGATCCTTCGTCAAAACTACACAGACTTGATGGCGTCGAGTTGTTATTCATTCGGAAGAATTCCTGATTCTTCATAAGTTTCTGCTGCTTATACATTCTACTGCACATTTGGAGTTCTGTATCCGACTGATAAACGTTCGCATCCATGTCGCAATTGTTCGAGTTGGAAATCTGCGACAATACACCGCCGTAGTGTCCATGTTTTGCCAACTCTGCGGTATTCACGTAATCATAATGCTGTCTTGAGTGATTGTTGTCCCACAGGTCTTCCACTGCGGAAGCACTTTGTGTCCGGTGTTTTTCCGGATCATAGTTTTCCGATCTACCCTGATCGTGCGTGCCACGTCGTTTTTGACGAGGCGAAGGCGTGTAATTGTGGACACCGCCATTTAAATAAGGAAGTTTCTTTGGCACGTAATTGACTTCTGTGACTGAGTCAGTAAGAAAAACGTCATCGTTGGAAGCAGTCAAACTTAGTTCAGAGTTGTTTAACGAATTCAAATTGTAACCATGGTAACACTCAGTTTCCAAACAGGAAGCAGATTGAGTCATGTGACCTTGTTCCAAGAGAGTGTGTTTGTTAGCGGAGGATTCTATCAGGTTTGAGCTGGACGACGATGTATATGGACTATGAAAACTGTTTTTTGGAGTTGGCGGATTCGGCGCATACCGCTTCCGTTTCCGTCGTAATTTCATCACAACTCGGCCTGATTTTGTAGCATCTTCAAGTATATGCCTGAAAAAAGTGAAAGTAATCATTGATCATTTTTTTTAATTGATAAATTAAGACTACATAAATCTTTGGTTATCTTCGGTGAAAATGTATTAAAGTGACACATTGTCAATTTTACTGGCGGTAGACATCCATTAGTTATTCTGCATAACGTAAATCATAATAGATATTTGAAGTTCAAAGAAAATTGTTTTTACCTATTACTAATTCTAATTTTTGAGACTACAATGCATCAAAAATATATTTTAAACATAATTGTAGAAAAACGAATATTTAATGAAAAAATATTTTCTTAACTATACTTTAATTACATGCATGCTGGTTTAAAAGGACACATGGCAATCTTCAGTTTTATTCAAAAATTAAAATGTGCTCCTCGATTTAGCTATCCTGCGTCATTTTGAACTGCTTGCATATAATTAAATAAAAAATTGAGATTTCAAATTTCTTCGTTATTTTATCATTTTTTTAAATATATATATTATTGGTGCAATATTATAAAAAAGACAGTAATATGTAAAAACAATTTGCTTTTAACTATTCTAATAACTAACATTAATGATTGAACAAATGCAAGTTAAGAGATCTAGAAAAACTAACGGGACGCCGCGAGTTTTTAAAAAATAAAATGTCCCTTTTAAAGTCAAAATCATACTGGATTAATAAATCGAGATACTACAAGTTGATCGCTTGATAAATACTTCGAAATTGCCTTGTGTTCCTTAAGTATCCCTTCACCCGCTAAGCAGGACTATAATAGCCTTTGCGTCCATTGTAAACAGGCTTATCAGGGTTTACAATGGCCGGCTGCTGATCAGTCATTTCCCCCAAAATACCCCTTTGTCACATAAATGGAATGTTCTTAATTCAAAGAAAGAACAGTCCATTATATATATGTAGCGGGTTAGTTAAATTGCATAGCATTCTTTAAAGCATTGCAAAGAGATATCAACTGTCTTATTATCTTTGTTCATGAGAAGATGCAATCAATAATGATGAAGCATTTAAAAACAAATTGTAGTTTAAATGTTCTCAATGGTGTTGTGGTGTTGGTTACAGGAGTCCTAGTTTGAAGACAACTCTCACAGGATTATAAATAGTTAAAAAATAGCCCAATAAATAAACTACCCATTGATTTTAACAAAATTTGAAAATTAGCTGCTTCAAATAAACAGTTTTGAATGATTCACAATGACAAGCTCAAGTTTTAATGCACTGTAATGGCTGCCTGTAATAATCCAGCTGCATTTGTGTTTGATAAAAACATAACAAAAATGTTGCATATTACGAATTGCTGACTATACCTAAATTAAAACGATTCTTTGTTGTAAGGTAAATTTTGGCCCTGAAATCGCTCACCTTAAAGAGGCTCTACCTATATCTTTTTGTCCACCAATTGATATAAACTTTACTTAATCATAAAGAGGACTATGAAAAAGGTAAATGGCAATAATTTCACCCCATGTAATATGCGTTTTGCTGGGAAAAAAACAGGACTGAAAAGATTGGATTTTTGAAATTGTTTTCGTAATTGTTTTAGACAAGCCGATTGCGGAGATTTTCCGATCTTATTCGTTTACAATCGGAACGGCCTCGTCCGATTGGCGAAGAGCTCCGATCGATTCGTTTACTATCAGAACTGCCCCGAATAGTTTGTTTTCGTTCAACTGAATCGCACTGCGCATGTCCGAGAAAATAGTAAAAACACGTAGTTCTCTGGCAGGAATAAATGGCAGGGCAGCATTTTATTCAAGATATTGTTTTGATCATAATTAATAACTTACAGAACAGGAATATGAACCATGTTTGTTCTTATAATACTCATAAAATAGCTTTGTATACATATAAATGCAGTAATATTGAGTATTTAATAGTTTACATTAAAAATCGCGTAGATATAGGTAGTGCCTCTTTAAAAGTACTCATGCAGAAAACAATCCTACTGTCAGGTAATGTCTCAAGGAGTGTTGTTTTTGTTTGAATGGTGCTTTTTGCATCATTTTTAACACATGTAATGTCATATATGACGGTCAATTTGTTGTGGTAGAGGCAGACCACTCCATTTTACATGGGTAGAACCAGTACTGTATACCTCCCGCCATCCATAAGAATCGACACTTTCTCACTTGACAAGTCAAGCTCATTCAAGAACATTTAGATACAGTGTCTACTATCCCGGTCAAGATGTCCTTACTATTCCGGTCATGGATGCGCTTTTGAAAGAGTGAAATCCCCCAAAACTAAAACCTCGAAATTTCTTTGGGTGGGAGAAGCTCTAAATCTATAGCTAATCAATTACAAGAGATGTAAGAAACTGTCAAAAACTGTTTATCTAGTAGGTTCTTGAGATTTTTTTTAAAGTTTTGGGCTATTTATAGTAATGGGTGTCATTTCAAATGTCAAACTGACCTAATTTTAACAAACTTGGAAGATTCTGACCTCAGTGTCATCCATGAGAAGTTTGGTTAAAACAGGCCAAGCGGTTTCTGAGAAGTTGTTTACAGCAGACAGAAGGATGACTGACGTCCGACAGACGTCCAACGGACAATGAATGAAAAGGAGTAACAACCAGTCTCAACTATGAGACTTCAGCTCAGGAGAGCTAATTAAAAGTGTAAGAGATTTGCCAACAACTGCTGAATACTAGGATCAGTAAGCTTCTTATATTAAACTGCTAAATATTCTATCTGATGTGAAGACAACTGACAATCACAAGAATCTCCCAGCTGCAGGTAAACAAATAAACACTTGAATGATTGATTAATGCCCAGTAAGACTCCATTATTTCCTTGCCAAAAAATTTCTTTGAACTTTCAATTTTATGTTCTTTGACCTTTGAACTTGGCATGACCCCTAATGAAATGAGCCCAGAGTTAGCTTTTATCTTCTTTAGAAATGTAAAACACATGTATGAGGGGCACAGAAAGTTCTGAGATACATGTATGAGGGGCAGTCAGAAAGTTCTGAGATTGCCTTCATAAACAAATTAGTTAACATCATAGTGCTTTAATTTTTCTTTTTGGAAAATGATTATTCAACCTCTTTTAAATGTTTCTTTGGATTTTCACAATATTTAGATGTCCCCTACATTGCAAAAATGTTGCTATAGCAACCCACGTTAGGTATCACTGAGCACCTTGGAAAATGTAAAGTTTGCATAGTATTGTTTCACTTTCAAGAGTTGTTTATTGTTTCCATATTTGGTATCAAATAGTCTTAAAAATGGCCTGATATCATTTCAAGGAAAGAACATGCCAAATTACGATTCAACAACTTTTGAAACTGCAGCACACTTTTAAAGTACGCTGTTTTGTGTTGAAGTCAAAATAATGATGTCGTGCAAAAGGACAAGTCATAAAATGTTGTGCAACTTAGCTTGGTATGATTGATGCCTACAGACATTTGGGAAATGATAGCAAATGGTAAACAACCCAAGAAGTGTTGCAGAGCATCATTATTCAGATATAAATGCCATTGTTGTACAACAAGTGAAAGGCTTTATTGCACCGGACAACGTAAGTGTGTCTCAGAAATCATTAGCGATGCTGAAATTGTCATGGAACTGCCCATACCATCATCAGCTCAGACTGAAGATGCATAAAGTAAGTGGCCTTTGGATCCCAAGCCTTGTCAGTGAACAGATAAAGAGATAAGGGTTATTAACAGACTGGGTGAGTTTGACATCATGAATGTTGCTTGTAGTATGCAACAAATTATTACTATTTTGTAAATTCTGTAAATAATTGGATGAAATTCCCAAATACATGTACATTGAAATATTGCTTATCCCAAAGTTGTGTTTTATTGTGAGTGCAAATTGTAAAGTTATGGACTTTCTGACTGCCCCTAGTGTGTAGATCACAAAATGTCATGTGGGAATAATCAGAGAAGCAACTGACCATGTGCAACTCCCCTGATTAATAATTTGAATGAGTTCCAAGAGTTGATAAAAAAAAGATGTGATAAACGAGAGAAAATATTCACACTATTCATTGACATTGATAACATTATTCACTATTCACTGACATTGAAAACATTATTCACTATTCATTGATAACATTATTCACTATTCATTGATATTGATAACATTATTCACTATTCATTGACATTGATAACATTATTCACTATTCATTGATAACATTATTCACTATTCATTGACATTGATAACATTATTCACTATTCAATGACATTGATAACAGTATTAATTCACACTATTCATTGACATTGATAACATTATTCATTCACACTATTCATTGACATAGATAACATTATTCACTATTCATTGACACTGATAACATTATTCACTATTCATTGACACTGATAACATTATTCACTATTCATTGACATTGATAACATTATTCACTATTCATTGATAACATTATTCATTCACACTATTCATTGACATAGATAACATTATTCATTCACACTATTCATTGACATAGATAACATTATTTACTATTCATTGACACTGATAACATTATTCACTATTCATTGACATTGATAACATTATTCACTATTCATTGACATTGATAACATTATTCACTATTCATTGACATTGATAACATTATTCACTATTCATTGACATTGATAACATTATTCACTATTCATTGATAACATTATTCACTATTCATTGACATTGATAACATTATTCACTATTCATTGACATTGATAACATTATTCACTATTCATTGACATTGACAACATTATTCACTATTCACTGACATAGATAACATTATTCATTCACACTATTCATTGACATAGATAACATTATTCACTATTCATTGACATTGATAACATTATTCATTCACAACACTGATAACAGTATTCCTTCACAATATTCATTGACATTGATAACATTATTCACTATTCATTGACATTGATAACATATTCATTCAATGAATTATGAGTGTGAATATATTCTCTTTTTTTATCACATCCTTTTTTTTTTTTAAATTGTTGGTTTGCACTGTGCTCCGACCCCAACATTTTGAAGTGGGTAGGTAGGACATTTAAAAAAAACAAAAAAAAACTGTGTTCTCTGACAAAACATAGTGTCCTATCTGTATTATACATACGATCTGTTTAATGTGCCTCATTAATGTTATGTTTTCAATTTAGATATAGATTAATAATAAAAAATAAAATTAACAAGAGGTCAATGACCTTGAAGCTCTACTGATTGATTTAGATTTTAGATTTTATTTTTAGCCGTGGCGGCCATCTTGAATTTCCGGCCGACCTGAAATTTTGCTAGGATCAATTAGACATCAAGAGCAACATTCCTGTGAAGTTTCATGAAAATCCGTCTAGTAGTTTCAGAGAAGTAGTCGCTACAAGTTTTCATTATATAACTCTATGTAAACAAAGATGGCCGCTGACAGCCATGTTTAACATTGAATCAAAACGATTTTTGACAAGGATCAACATCATGTCATGCTGATCATTTTAGAAAAAGTCCCATATCAATATCGCTTATAGTTTTCAAGAAGTAGTCGGTACAAACTTGTATCTTGAAAATCTATTTATAGCCATGGCTGCCATCTTGAATTTCCAGCCGACCTAAAAAAATTCTGGGATCAATTAGACATCAAGAGCAACATTCCTGTGAAGTTTCATAAAAAATCGTCAAGTAGTTTCAGAGGAGTAGTCGCTACAAGTTTTTACTATATAAATCTATGTAAACAAAGATGTCCGCTAGCGGCCATGTTTAAAGTCGCATTGAAATAAATTTCGACAAGGATCAACATCATGTCATGCTGATCATTTTAGAAAATGTCCCATATCAATATCACTTACAGTTTTCAAGAAGTAGTCGTTACAAATTTATTTATTTTAAATCTATTTTTAGCTGTGGCGGCCATCTTGAATTTCCGGCCAGCCTGAAATTTTTCTAGGATCAACTAGACATCAAGAGCAACATTCCTGTGAAGTTTCATGAACATCCGTCAAGTAGTTTCAGAGAAGTAGTCGCTACAAGTGTTTACTATATAACTCTATGTAAACAAAGATGGCCACTGGCAGCCATGTTTAACATCGAATCAAAATAATGTTTGACTAGGATCAACATCATGTCATGCTGATCATTTTAGAAAAAGTCCCATATCAATATCACTTATAGTTTTTAAGAAGTAGTCGCTACAAACTTATTTTTTAAAAATCTATTTTTAGCTGTGGTGGCCATCTTGAATTTCTGGCCGACCTGAAATTTTGCTAGGATCTATTAGACATCAAGAGCAACATTCCTGTAAAGTTTCATGAAAATCCGCCAAGTAGTTTCAGAGGAGTAGTCGCTACAAGTTTTTACTATATAACTCTATGTAAACAAAGATGGCCACTGGCAGCCATGTTTAACGTCGAATCAAAACAATTTTTGACAAGGATTAACATCATGTCATGCTGATCCTTTTAGAAAATGTCCCATATCAATATCACTTACAGTTTTCAAGAAGTAGTCGTTACAAATTTATTTATTTTAAATCTATTTTTAGCTGTGGCGGCCATCTTGAATTTCCGGCCAGCCTGAAATTTTTCTAGGATCAACTAGACATCAAGAGCAACATTCCTGTGAAGTTTCATGAACATCCGTCAAGTAGTTCCAGAGAAGTAGTCGCTACAAGTGTTTACTATATAACTCTATATAAACAAAGATGGCCACTGGCAGCCATGTTTAACATCGAATCAAAATAATGTTTGACTAGGATCAACACCATGTCATGCTGATCATTTTAGAAAAAGTCCCATATCAATATCACTTATAGTTTTCAAGAAGTAGTCGCTACAAACTTATTTTTTAAAAATCTGTTTTTAGCTGTGGCGGCCATCTTGAATTTCTGGCCGACCTGAAATTTTGCTAGGATCTATTAGACATAAAGAGCAACATTCCTGTAAAGTTTCATGAAAACCCGCCAAGTAGTTTCAGAGGAGTAGTCGCTACAAGTTTTTACTATATAACTCTATGTAAATAAAGATGGCCACTGGCAGCCATGTTTAACGTCGAATCAAAACAATTTTTGACAAGGATTAACATCATGTCATGCTGATCATTTAAGAAAATGTCCCATATCAATATCACTTATAGTTTTCAAGAAGTAGTCGCTACAAACTTGTATTTTAAAAATCTATTTTTAGCTTTGGTGGCCATCTTGGATTTCACATCAACATGAATTTTTGCTAGGATCAACTAGACTTCATGGGCAACATTTCTGTAAAGTTTCATGAATATCCATCAAGTAGTTTCAGAGGAGTAGTCGCTACAAATAAAAGTTTACGGACAGACGGACGGACAGACGGACGACGGACGCCTCACCACGGCATAAGCTCTGCTGATCTCTGATCAGTAGAGCTAACAATATATATACCCGATATTGGTATAATCCAACAAATATGTTTAACGATGGCCCATGAGTCACTGGTTTAGGTTAATAGAAAGCTGTTCACTAGTGACCAGGTAAACAAGCAGAAATTACCTCGTTTCAATTAACATAAACAAGGGAAATAAGTCTGTAATGCATTATTTTTCTCATTTTCAAACTCTCCAGCAACCTTTTTGAAACAAACCTTCAAATCACACATTTGGCAAAATCAGAAACTGTTGACTGAAGTTTTTACAAAAACTGAAATTTGATTTTTCAATAATCAAGGGCATTAACTCCATAACTTGTGCATTTATTTTTCTCATTGAGGAAATTATGAGATCTTAAAGATACAATCTTCAAGTTTTATTTGATGAAAAAAATAGTTATTTTCAGCTTTATACAGGACTTTCCATTGCATACATTGACTTAACCTTACCAGGTTCTAAATCTACATCATTTTAGGAAGAGATCACAGAAAATTGCATGTTGATATAAGTTTCTAGCTAATTCATTTTACACACCTTGGATCTAATCACCATGGGCTTGTATTTTTGTTAATTATTATGCTAAATTTTGATAGATGTCATGCAAACATGAAATTAAAAAAAATTCAACCTGGTAAATATTTGTGAATTATGTTTTAAATTGCAGATATTGGATCAAGACAGTCATGTTGTAAATTTTGTTAAACTCTATGCCACGAACTAAAACATTACAATGGGACTCTATGGAAAATTAATCGTGATGTGAGACGTTTAGTACATTTTAGGCCATATATAACGTCGATTTTTTTGTGACAGAGGCAAACCACCTCATTTTTTCTGGGTAGAACCAGTACTGTACACCTCCCGCCATCTGTAAGAATCAACACTTTCTCACTAAGTAAATCATAACAAGAGGTCAATGACCTTGAAGCTCTAATGATAGGTTTTTGATAGCTAGATCAGCATTCCTGTGAAGTTTCATGAAAATCTGTCAAGTAGTTTCAGAGGAGGAACTTCATTATATATGTAAATAAAGATGGCCACTGGCGGCCATGTTTAATATCAAATCAAAATAATATTTGACAAGGATCAACATCATGTCATACTGATCATTTTAGAAAAAGTCCCATATCAATATCACTTATAGTTTTCAAGTAGTCGCTACAAACTTGTATTTTGAAAATCTATTTTTAGCCATGGTGGCCATCTTGAATTTCCGGACGACCTGAAATTTTGCTACGATCAATTAGACATCAAGAGCAACATTCCTGTGAAATTTCTTGAAAATCCGTTTAGTAGTTACAGAGGAGTAGTCGCTACAAGTCTTTACTAGATAACTCTATGTAAACAAAGATGGCCGCTGACAGCCATGTTTAACATCGAATCAAAACGATTTATGACAAGGACCAACATCATGTCATGCTGATCATTTTAGAAAAAGTCCCATATCAATATCACTAATAGTTTTCAAGAAGTAGTCGCTACAAACTTGTTTTTTGAAAATCCATTTTTAGCCGTGGCTGCCATCTTCCATCTTGAATTTCCGGCCGACCTGAAGTTTTGCTAGGATCAATTAGACATCAAGAGCAACATTTGTGTGAAGTTCATGAAAATCCGTCAAGTAGTTTCAAAGGAGTAGTCGCTACAAGTTTTCATTATATAACTCTATGGAAACAAAGATGGTTGCTGGCGGCCATGTTTAATGTCGCATCAAAATAATTTTCGACAAGGATCAACATCATTCCATACTGATCATTTTAGAAAAAGTCCCATATCAATATCACTTATAGTTTTCAAAAATTACTCGCTACAAACTTGTTTTTTGAAAATCTATTTTTTAGCTGTGGCAGCCATCTTGAATTTCCGACCAACCTGAAATGTTGCTAGGATCATTTAGACATCAAGAGCAACATTCCTGTGAAGTTTCATGGAAATCCGTCGAGTAGTTTCAGAGGAGTAGTCGCTACAAGTTTTTACTATATTACTCTATGTAAACAAAGATGGCCACTGGCAGCCATGTTTAACATCGAATCAAAACGATTTACGACAAGGACCAACATCATGTCATGCTGATCATTTTAGAAAAAGTCCCATATCAATATCACTTAGAGTTTTCAAGAAGTAGTCGCTACAAACTTGTTTTTTAAAAATCTATTTTTAGATTTGGTGGCCATCTTGGATTTCACATCAACATGAATATTTGCTAGGATCAACTAGACTTCATGGGCAACATTTCTGTAAAGTTTCATGAAAACCATTCAGTAGTTTCAGAGGAGTAGTCGCTACAAAAAAAGTTTATGGACAGACAGACAGACGGACGGACGACGGACGCCGCAGCTAAAAACAAGCTGACATTTGCTGATTTTTCAACACCAGAGCAGCAACTCCAAATCATAATTTATTATATATATTTTACTCATTGTTGAACTCATCCAAAATCTTAATGAAACGAACCTTCCAAACTTAGTGGGCGAAAATATTAACACGTTTACAAGAACAAGCAAACAGGACGGACGAAAGAAATAGGGCCATCACATAAACTTCTTTGGCCTGAGTTTGCTACCACAAATAATGTTTGTTATCGACAGATCAGCATATTTTACCATTTCATCTATAAAAAAATCTATATGTTATTGATGAGTATTATATATATAGACTGGATTCCTACATAAAACCTGAGTATAAACAAGGCATTTCTTAAAGAAAAAAATAAATTATAATTAGGATGAAGATGAGACATAACAGGTGGCTAAATGGTGTAATGATTTGTTGGGATGAGACTAAACAGAGAGGTTCCCACATCAATGCAAGCACAAACCACGCAACAGAAATATTCAATACTTAATGCCCATGCAAGCTATGGTATTCCCCCCCCCCCCCCCCCCCCCCCCCCGGGTTGATATGCTGGAGGGACTATAAACCTTTCGAATTACACACATGCGCACACATGTGAATTTAAACATTTGTAGCACCTATATAGTTGTGTTGTACTTTGTGGGTAGGACTAGTGCACTTTAGAACCTGATTTAAACTGGACCAGCAGCCTTTTTTTGCCACTGTCACCTTTCCAAGGTCACCAGGTAGCCATTTCGTTAACTTTATTATGTTTGTGATGTCATATACAGTGACTTTTATTTATCTAGGTAATTGTTGTTTCTATGCATGGTGGTTGACGTGGTACGTCCTTGAATGCTACTTTTCCTGTATGACTAATTTTGATTAATGATACCACAGGCAAATGCAGTTATACGCATATAAAACATTATACTTGGAGTATGCTTCTAATATATGAGAAACATTATGACAAGAACAATTAACACAGCATAATTATTAAACATACCCAAGAGCTTGCATAAGGAAACACTATCTGATAAGAACAATTAACACAGCATAATTATTACACCTACCCAAGAGCTTGTATATAGTGGATCTTAAACGAGTTCCCATTTCATATAAGATTTATGAAACGAGTTATGAATTATTTTAATTTTAACGAGCCTTTTGGCGAGTTACAATTAAAAATAATTTATAACGAGTTTCATAAATCTTATATGGAATGGGAACGAGTTTAAGATCCTTTTTATCACATAACATTGCAATCAAATTAGTAAAAATTAATTCAGATGGACAAAGAACCGCCACGACGTCAGACATACTTTAGCGCCAAAACATAAAATATGTGACGTCGTAACGTCGCGTCTCACACATAAAGTTGCGTATAAAAGAGTTCGTGTTTTACCTTTTTACAAAATAGCAGTTTACGCCAACTTTTTAACAAACCAACAACAATGTTTTGTATAATGTGCATTATTTTTATAAGCTGTTACAAATAATAAGTTTATGACTCAGATCTGGGTGAATTTGTAATAAATAAAATAGTTTCAGTTAATAAACTTGCGTAGTGTTACAGGTTTAACTCAACCAATCAAAATCGTTCCAGGTTGTATGACACGTGTGTCATACAATAGAATATTAAATGGGTGTTCGACACTGCTAACAAGGGCTGTTATGTGATAAAAGGAAACACTATCTGATAAGAACAATTAACACAGCATAATTATTAAACCTACCCAAGAGCTTGTATTATAGCAAACACTATCTGATAAGAACAATTAACACTATCTGATAAGAACAATTAATACAGCATATACTCCAGAATTATGATAAGAACAATAAATGAAACATTCTATACTGAACAAAAAAGGTTTAAAGGCAGAATATGCTTATTAACACGTATAAACTGAAACAGCTGACGACGCACTCGGAAGCGTTACAACTTAGAGAATTAATTTACGCTAACAAAAAAACTGAATAAAATTAAACTGTACACACTATGCCGAATAAATATTTGTGTACTAATTACGCTGTTAAGATTAAACATATGAACATTGATATAATTATTGGAAGATACCTGAAATGCAAGGTAAAAATATGTGATTTTCAAACTAGAAGGGTGTTCCATGAAACACTTGTGTCATTTGCCATGTGCTTATTTCACCAATCACAATCTAACTATAAAGTTTGAAGACAGGGTGCAATCCTTCATGACTTATGGAGCATTTTTTTTATTAAAGTGTTAAAGTTTAAGAAAAGAGGCATAAATCTGCACTGGATAATTGACAAGGAAGAACAGTGTCATGAACAGTGTCATGACCAGAGGTCAATATTTGCCAAGTTATGAGTGAGGTTAGTTTCAAGTTAAAGTTTTAGGAAAAGGGGGCATAACTATTCCAAAATGAAAGTCAGAGTTATTGGACATGTGTAATGACATTCCTTCAGTTCAGATGAATATGTGTGTGAAGTTTCATGAACATAGGTCAAATACTTTCAAGTTATGGCCAGTTATGAGCTTGGTTAGGTTGCATGTTAAAGTTTTATGAAAATGGGCATAACTCTGCTGAAATGAAGTCCAAGTTATTGGTCCATGGGCAACAATAGTCTGTGTTGTAAGATGGAATAAGTGGGTGAAGTTTCATGAATATAGGTCAACTTTTTCTTAAGTTAAGGCCAGTTATCGAACTTGGTTAGGTTGCAGGTTAAAGTTTTATGAAAGGGGGCATAACTCTGTCAAAATGAAAGTCAGAGTTATTGGTCATAGGTAGTCTGTGTGGTAAGATGAATATATGTGTGAAATTTCATGAACATAGGTCATATATACTGCTTAAGTTATGGCTAGTTATGAGCCTGGTTAGGTTGCAGGTTAAAGTTTTATGAAAGGGGGTATAACTCTGTCAAAATGAAAGTCAGAGTTATTGGACATTAGTAACAGCATTTCTTAGATTAAGGTGAAGATGTGTGTGAAGTTTCATGGCCAAGGTTAGGTAGCAGGTTAAAGTGTGACGGATGGATGACGGACGACAGACAACTGACTGTCATGCTAATTGCAGTCGACACAAAAATTGTGTTGTTTTATTATTTTCTAAGCAAAATATCAGAACTAACTCCCATATATTAAAAACAACTTATTTCATTATACACAAACGTACACTGTCTTGAACAAATTTAATATTTGGCATAAGAATTACCCATTCTGTCATCCTTTAAAACCTTCTGAAATGTGTTCACAAACAAGTGTCATTCTCAACAAAAACATTTAACCCTGACTCCCTTTTCCTTGAAATGAGAACGATTTTCGATAAACTATAAAAGTTACTGTATTATAATAATGTTCCCATCATATTTGCTTTATTTTTATCACCGACTTTGTTTACAAATGACTTTGTAGCATTATTATTGATCATATCAATGGACCCCGAACATACACAGCTTTGTATCTCATCTATGGAAATGACATTCATTTATGTGCTAAATTTATTTTGGTCAGTATATATTATTACTCCAGATGCTTAGCTATAACTCACATCTAACACTACAGGGGCTCTAATATAATCATATCATAACAAGAAAATAAAACAATTGCAGATCAACAAGGGTAGGGGTTCATTATCGAGATAGACCTTGTTATCCTATACATAATAATAATTTTCTTTTTTTTTAAAACAGGGGTATATATTGTTTGTTTTATGACGTCAGATAAAGTTACGTACATCTATCAGGTCAGATAAAGTTACGTACAAAAAATAACGCCCAGGGATTCCGCATTGATTTGCTTTATTGGTCAGTGCCTAATAAAGCAAAATGTATTTATTAGGCAGAAAAGTTGATAAAAAATTGAGTTATACAGGTAACCCTGACTGCCTTTTGAACTAACTATAAAAAGTCTTGATCTCAAAGAATCTAGTTCTTTTATATTGCCTTCGAGAAGGTTTTACAAGTAGCTGAAAGCTTTCATTTTATACATCCGCCGGAAAAGGGCAATTTGGTCTACAATTCAGACTTAAAATGCCTCTGGCTGCAAGCCCCAGGAAAGCTGTCAAAACTAATCATAATTGTCCAACAAGAATGGAGAGGTAGAGAGAGCACTGTAAGTTCATCTAAATGTCATTAGGCAGCAGTATTTTATCAATTATTCATCAGAAGACATTGCTAGTTTTTGCTGAAATGACCGTATTTTGTAAGAGCTTTTGTTTTAGCATCAATTCACCCCTCGCTCAGATGGGAGAGATTGTCTTGTCCTACAAAGAATAACATTTTTATAAATAATTCACCAAAATGGTTTTTCTTGGTATTTGTTATGACTGCTGAAACTAGAACCAGGGCTTTTTTTTCAAGAAAATTGGGAAAAGGCCTGCTGATTTTGGAAAAAAAAGCATGCATGCAATTCTCAAAATTGGGAAAAAACGGAGCGTGATTTATGCTATTTAGGGGAATGTTGTTGTTGGGAAAAGCTTTTATTACAATGTATGTATATTTAGGTATAATAATTATCAATCAAGTATTGAATTTAGCAATGATTTTAACAAACAAACATTATGGAAAGTCTGTCACTTTCTAAAAAAACAAACTCAGACTGATTTTTTTTACACTACATTTGGGAAAATACAAAGCTTTTTACAATTGGGA
This sequence comes from Cyrtodaria siliqua, assembly GCA_037043455.1. Taxonomy (NCBI): domain Eukaryota; kingdom Metazoa; phylum Mollusca; class Bivalvia; order Adapedonta; family Hiatellidae; genus Cyrtodaria; species Cyrtodaria siliqua. Next base: position 17,302 of record JAWPHD010014377.1, read on the forward strand.
AGAGGCCGAATTTTGGCTCCACTTTAAATTAAATAGGTTAAAAAAAAAAGCCCTGAGAACTACCACTGAAGTTGATTAATACCTCTGCAAACTTGTACCCCTGAGAAGGGATTGTTCTTGACCAACAAGAGACATTATAATAGTACATCACGTTTATCCACATGATTATGGGCTGGAGTAGTTTATGAGTCATTCCACCAGTCAGTAACAGTAACAGTAACAGCTGTTTCTGAATGTCAGACATCATGATAAAAATGTCAGCTTATTGATTTTATCATAAAATATGAGAAGACCTGATGTTGGTTACATTTAACACATTGTTGAATAGGCTTGTATGATACCATCAGCCGCTACAGTAACTTAAATTTAACAAAAAAAGGGCCATAACTCCAGTAATACAAGGTTGATTTTGAAGCCAAAGCGATCATGCACATCTTGACATCATATGTAAACATCCTGTAAAGTTTCTCGAAAACAAATGAATAAAAACTGTGGGAGGACTGATAGACACACAAGGTATTTTAACATAAAATTTGAAGAAAAAAGGGCCGTAACTCCGGTAATACAAGGTTGATTTATTTTGACGTTGAATCAAAAAATATACAAAAACTTTTCAGGATGGACGGACATTCATGTGAAAGGATGGATGGCCATGGCTAACGCTATATGCTCCCTGGGTCACCACTGGGTGGTAGGAGCATAAAATCACGTTGCAACATACATCAAGCTTAAAAAAAACCTCATCAGCCTGAACATATGAGATTTTCACTTAATATATTCTCCTGATTGCCTATCCTACAAGAATGGAATTTTATAATAATGAATCCCTGGCTCAGCAGATTGTTTTCGACCAACAAGAATCATTATAATAGTACATCATGGTTATCTACATGATTTATAATGGGCTGGGGTAGTTTATGGTTATCTACATGATTAATAATGGGCTGGGGTAGTTTATGGTTATCTACATGATTTATAATGGGCTGGGGTAGTTTATGGTTATCTACATGATTTATAATGGGCTGGGTTAGTTTATGGTTATCTACATGATTTATAATGGGCTGGGGTAGTTTATGGTTATCTACATGATTTATAATGGGCTGGGGTAGTTTATAGTTATCTACATGATTTATAATGGGCTGGGGTAGTTTATGGTTATCTACATGATTTATAATGGACTGGGGTAGTTTATGGTTATCTACATGATTTATAATGGGCTGGGGTAGTTTATGGTTATCTACATGATTTATAATGGGCTGGGTTAGTTTATGGTTATCTACATGATTTATAATGGGCTGGGGTAGTTTATGGTTATCTACATGATTTATAATGGGCTGGGGTAGTTTATAGTTATCTACATGATTTATAATGGGCTGGGGTAGTTTATGGTTATCTACATGATTTATAATGGACTGGGGTAGTTTATGGTTATCTACATGATTTATAATGGGCTGGGGTAGTTTATGGTTATCTACATGATTTATAATGGGCTGGGGTAGTTTATAGTTATCTACATGATTTATAATGGGCTGGGGTAGTTTATGGTTATCTACATGATTTATAATGGGCTGGGTTAGTTTATGGTTATCTACATGATTTATAATGGGCTGGGGTAGTTTATGGTTATCTACATGATTTATAATGGGCTGGGGTAGTTTATAGTTATCTACATGATTTATAATGGGCTGGGGTAGTTTATGGTTATCTACATGATTTATAATGGACTGGGGTAGTTTATGGTTATCTACATGATTTATAATGGGCTGGGGTAGTTTATGGTTATCTACATGATTTATAATGGACTGGGGTAGTTTATGAGCCATTCCACTTTTACAGTTTACTACATTGTTATTTGTTCTGTTTCCAGCTTATTCAGTCATGTTTGTACGATACCATCAGCCACTAATGTATGGTGCTGAGGTCCATATGCAAGTTTATGGACTGGGCAGTCAGACCTAGAACGTTATATGGACCGAAGCGAAGCTGAGGTCCATATAATGTTCTAGGTCTGACTGCCCAGTCCATAAACTTCATATGGACCGAAGCACTATCAATTATTTGTTATATTATACCGAATCTGACCAACAAATTAAATCAATACGTTTTATGATTTATTCCGACGTTTTTTTCACACGTCCGTTAATATAGCTATCAGACCGGGCGCCCGGTCAATATGCAACTTTATGGAATGGATGACGTCACATTAAACAAAGAGTGGAATATGCAAATGAGGTGTAATATTATTAGTTATTGGGTTTGTTACTGAACCCCTACAGAAATATGAGGGGTCAGTAAGATTTATAGGAGGCGAGGCGACAGCCGAGTCCCCCTATACATCTGACCCTACACACAGAATGGGATTCGAACCTTTTCACCTGCAGAACTGCAAACTGCTGAAAAAACAATGAACATGAATTCGGTTGTGGGGTGGTTAGATAAAATTAATTAAATATATTTATTCATAAATTAAGCATCAGAAATATGCAAGTCATACACAATGCATCTACAGCACTTTGGGCTGGCGTGGCGCAGTCGGTAGCGCGGGGGATTTGTAACTGGAGGCCCCGGGTTCAATCCTCCGTGGTGCCACTGAGTTCCGTCGGTGTGTTCTTGGGCAAGACACTTTACCTTAGCCTCGTCCGTCGGATGGGGACGTAAACCGGGCGGTCCCGTGTATCGGTCTATCCTCCGAGCACGTTAAAGAACCATAAAAATCTATTCGATAATAAGAGTAGGGCAGGTTTCCGGATTCCTATGTATCCTTCCCCTCTCTCTGGGGCAGCTCTAAATAACCTAAACTGTGTTGATGAGCCATTAAACAACATTCAATTATTATTATTCTTGTTGCAGTTCATATTTTCTCCTCATGTTAAGAGAAATATCAATTCTGAAAAAAATATCTGGAGGCAAGATAAATTGCTGTTTGTATGGCAATATGCTGTTTGTATGGCAATATGCTGGTTGTATGGCAATATGCTGTTTGTATGGCAATATGCTGTTTGTATGGCAATATGCTGTTTGTATGGCAATATGCTGTTTGTATGGCAATATGCTGTTTGTATGGCAATATGCTGGTTGTATGGCAATATGCTGTTTGTATGGCAATATGCTGTTTGTATGGCAATATGCTGTTTGTATGGCAATATGCTGTTTGTATGGCAATATGCTGTTTGTATGGCAATATGCTGTTTGTATGGCAATATGCTGTTTGTATGGCAATATGCTGGTTGTATGGCAATATGCTGTTTGTATGGCAATATGCTGTTTGTATGGCAATATGCTGTTTGTATGGCAATATGCTGGTTGTATGGCAATATGCTGTTTGTATGGCAATATGCTGTTTGTATGGCAATATGCTGGTTGTATGGCAATATGCTGGTTGTATGGCAATATGCTGGTTGTATGGCAATATGCTGGTTGTATGGCAATATGCTGGTTGTATGGCAATATGCTGGTTGTATGGCAATATGCTGGTTGTATGGCAATATGCTGGTTGTATGGCAATATGCTGTTTGTATGGCAATATGCTGGTTGTATGGCAATATGGTGTCTTTATGGCTATCTGATAAGCCCCTGGGACTGAGTTTGGAAGAGTGACCTTTTATTGAACAAGCCAATTAAGTTGTTCTGTTATTCCAATCTAATTATTTTAAATCTCTCCTGGGAACATTTTGAGAGATATTGCATCATTGTTTTTCACTAAGCAATTCCAATATGAATGTAGCTCTTAATAAACATAACAATTCAATTGTGTTTTTGGTTCATCAACCCATTGTTTAGGTTATTTTCGAGCTGCCGAACAGAGATGGGAAGAATACATAGGAACCGTAAATTGTCTTATTATCGATGAGATTCCAATGGTGCCTTCACCTGCTCGGAGGACCGACTCCAATACATGGGACTGGCCAGCGAAGGGATTTAAGTGTCTTGCTTAAGGTCACAAAGACGGTTAAAGCTTAACGCTCTACATATATATAATGGACTGTTCTTTCTTTGAATTAAGACCATTCCATTTATATGAAAAAAAGTTGTTTTGGGGAAAATGACTGATCAATAGCCGGACATTGTAAACCCTGATCAGCCTGCGAGTTACTCCCAGGCTCAGATCTGGGTTTACAATGGATGCAAAGGCTATTATAGTCGTGCTTAGCGGGTTAATAGTTAATTAACAACGGAAGTTGGCCAAATTGGTTCCCTGCAGGTCAGACTATACCAATTAATTTTCCACTGATGTACATTATAGCTCTGTACTGAGTTCCCTAACATATGAAGCTATATTTTTGGTTACTTGTTTTGAATGACCTATTTTAGTTTTATCAAAACACATACACAAACCATATGTTGATATGTTTTGAAAAGGCTGTTTGGCTTGGATGGTGCTGACCCACTTACTTGCATGTAGAAACATGAGGAAAATGTAAAATATACTTCTTTTTTTCATTATGCAACAAATTATGAATACATTGCACAAATGTAAGATTTAACCTTCATAAGTACTCTTTAAAAGTTGAATTTTATTAATTTACAAGATTTTTTGGTTTGTTTACCTTATCAACCAATCAAAATTAAGATATTCTGTGTAATAGCTCAGAATTTACCCTGGAACTTTTCCCCTGCACACTGATTGGTTGGTAATTGGTGTAGTCTGCTCTGAAAATATTCTTGAATGAATGGAATTATAATGCAACAATGGCGCATGTTTCCATCTTGAACTTTTACTCGTGGATCTCGACTAGGCTATGGGTTGGATCATCTGCCACTTAAAGCCACCAATGCAGAATACACATTTTGATAAAAAAAAATGTAGTGGGAAATTGACTAACCCAAAAATCAAAATAAAGCTGCATATCGTCAGTTTATTTGTTCATGACTTTTGCTATTTAGGAGAATGTTTTTTAAGGGAAGATTGGGATTTTTTTCCCAAGAACTGGGAAAATATAGAGGTTTTTGCAATTGGGAAGAGGCCGAATTTCGGCCCGACTTAAAGAGGTTAAAAAGGTCCTGAGTCAGTCAGTTAAGCCAAGAGAAGGAGGGTAAATCACCTGCTTAACTGCTATTAAGCAAAGCTCTGAACAATCTACATCCCCATGATGATGAGAAGCAGAAAAACATAGGCTTCAGCTGTGACTGTTATCAGAGTGTTGCATATAAAACTGTTTTGATAACCTCTGTCTTTGAAGCCTTGAAGCTCTATCTATGTTGTGTATTCAGTAAATCCCCATTAATCTTCATAGGTTCATGATGCAGGGAGGAAATCAGTGGCTCAGCTGGCTTCATTCACAAAACAGTAGACAAGGCATGTTAGTAAAGTGCTTTGGCAACCAGTCAAAAATAAAACATAAAAAGTTTGAAACCATTTGTGATGTCAGAAAAATACTTATTTAATGATGTTTACTGAAGGTAAAGTTCACATTTAATGTATATATATGTCTAAAGCCCCATGACTGAACCACCTGTATAGAAGATGCAGGGTCATTAAATTTTACACATAGTTTTAAAGGAACACCCGGCAATTTGAAGTAATTCATAATTTTCCATTGCAGGGATGTTGAGATGTTATCATTTTTCAGTAGGTGATAAATTGTGTGTTACTCGGTTTTTATCCTTATTTTCTACAGTAAAATAAAGATCTTTGACAGAGTAAAAAGACGATAATTTTAAAGATATTGATTTTGAAAGATACATATATTGAATCAGTTTGCATGAGTATGCATGAAATATGCAGGGTTTTAAATAAATCATACTGTAGATACCTTAATTTTAACAGTAAACTTGGTTGAACATCAAGGATAAAGACCGAGTTTATCACCTACCAGAATGTATTGGTACGGTATGTTTTATTTCTGGTTACTGATTGGTCATTTTTTTGACGATGCTTTATCAAAATTATGAATTATCCAGCATTTTTTTAGCACTACAATTAATCCAGTATTATTTTAACTTTAAACCCGTCAACATTATATTTATATAAAAGGTACTAGTAATTAAATTTGTGAATCTTCAATTGTTTTCATTATTTTACCATGTTTAACTAGAACTGTCGCCGCAGGCGGACAAATACCCCCCGCTGGCAACTTGTTGGGGGTTGGGTAAACAAGACTTTGTTCCTATAAGATATATACACATGTATTATAGAGCAAAAGCCCGGACAAGAATTTTCTATTTGACTACCAAGTATGAAATGCATTAAAAATATAAAGGGCCATAACTGAGTGGAAAATTATCGAACTGGAACGTCACGACAATATGCGCATCTCCACTTGATATTGATGATAATGGGTTGATCACAAATTACGTAGACTTTTGCCATAACACATTAATTCTTCAGTGTAGAAGTATGAAACTTGTTGCAACTGTACACCAACATCTCATCTAACATTGCAGTTTTTATTTTATTGTGAATATATACATCTTTCTTGTGTACGTTGTCATAGTAACCCATTGACAGCAGTACAGAACAGTCCAAAATTGACTCTGAATTTTTTAAATTTTGAATAATTTTATAAAAGATATTTTTAATGAAATATGGCGCAAAAAAATATAAAATTATGTGTGCTGTAAGCGTGACGTTATGACGTCATACAGACGGATTTAAAATGTCACAGGCATTTCCGTTATGTAGAAACATATTGAAAACAACTGAGTGTCAATTTTACATGAGCCCAAAAAATGACCTCAAATCAATTTACAGAACAATGCGCGATTATCAAGTTTTGCATGAATCAGGGAAAAACAACACACAGAAGAAATAATTCAAAAAGCTGATGTTATATCAGCTGTTTGTCATGCACTTGTCAAACATTTTAAGGAGGGTAGAGATACGCTAGAAGATGATCGAGGGCATGGTAGAAAGATTTTGGTAGATTTGATGCTGATTGAATCCATGAAAGACGTCGTCGATGCTGACAGGCGTCTTACTGTTCGGGATATAACGGAAACTGTCGGCTGTAGTTATGGGACAGTTCACACTATATTAACGGAATATCTTCATACGAATAAAGTGTGTGCGAGATGGGTGCCTCAGCTGTTAACACAGGATCACAAAGATATTAGAGTTAGAACTGTGGAAAACTCGGTCAACCCTGCCACCAAAGAAAGCCAGGGTGTGCAGTTAAAAAAATATATCAAGATTGCTGTGTGTCCCTTTAAAGATGTACCAATTCTCACCTCAGTAATATTTGTTTTTAGCAAATTCTTTTCCAATCTCCATAAGCTTCTTAATTGCTTTTGGGGAAATGACTGAACTTAATTGGTCCAACTAAATCATACTATATGGCTTTGGGTTGCAAGTTACAACAACAAAACAGTTTCTGTCGATATGCTCATATAACTGTCTGCCAAGATATAGAATAAAGCACCATTATCCCTTATAATCACAGAGAAATGCTAGCAAGAAGTTATTGGAATCCTTAAATCACAGACAGCTGACCTTTAAGAGACAAATGAGCACCAATCAAGCAGAGAATACCAGCAATTACCATGCCCAGAAAGACCAGTGAACAGTACATATAGTCAGCAGAAATGATTAGGAGCATAAAATTATTGCACTTCAGTTGCTGTTCAATGTCTGATATCACAGAATTCAGTGCCTTAATTATCTTTATCCAAGACTAATGGACAATGTCATTTTCCGGCAAATGCAGGCTTTAAATTGTTCCAAGATCTGCGTGTGTGCATGCGTGTGTGCGTGTGTTAGTCCCTCCACATTTTAAGCAATAGGACATCCTAAAGGTAGATTCGGATCTAAACACTAAATTGGATTTTAGAGTCACACCAACAGCTAAGGTAATATGGCGACTTTCCAGCTTCCATTGGTGGAGGAAGATCCCAGGTGCCTCTTTGGGCAATTGTGTCACACAGGCGGGCACCTGTGTAGAACCACCAATATTTCGCAAGCCAGTTGGATAGCTTCCTCACATAAAGGTTCACGATCCCTTGAAGGCTCGAACCCACAGCGGTGAGGGGCATTAGTGATTTCAAGTCAGAGACTCCAATCACGGATGCCCGTAGGATCAAAACGCCCCTAGGATCAAAACAAACCAAACAGTTATTATTATAACAACAGCGTTTTCATTTCGTCCTTCCTACCCCAATATACAACAGCACACATCGACATTGCTTAGAAATAGCCAAAATAGATTTCACTTGTACAAATAGTGATGATTTTCCCTTAAAACTATGCAGGAATCTCTTGAATTCGATTTGTGAAATTTACAGTTTTGTGGGGTTTTTTACCTCAATTTTGATCTGTGCTATTTACATAATAGTATCTGATATATATCTTTTTTTGCCAATATTTCTTTTTAATTAGCAAAACCTAAATTGTTTGAAGATCAAGTTATTTATTTACCTTTCTGCAAATTTTATGTTTTGTGAAAAGAAAATTATCTCATTTATCAACCTCCATCTTGTTTATCGCTGCGTTGAAAACCTTTTCGCCTCTCACCACTGCGAATACGACTAGGAGCTCAACTTATCAAGCGAGAATCTAAGTGTCGATTCTTACGGATGCCGGGAGGTATACAGTATTGGTTCTACCCAAGAAAAACGAGGTTGTCTGCCTCTACCGCAAAACAGTCGTCATAATTATATGGCCTAAAATGTGAACAATATTTATGTTTATCCTAGAACATGGCACAGTGCCTTATGAAACAAGAGGTCAATGACCTTGAAGCTCTACTGATTGATTTTGATTTCAGGAAGTAGTCGCTACAAACTTGTTTTTTGAATATTTATTTTTAGCCGTGGCGGCCATCTTGAATTTCCGGCCGACCTGAAATTTTGCTAGGATCAATTAGACACCAAGAGCAACATTCCTGTGAAGTTTCATAAAAATCCGTCAAGTAGTTTCAGCGGAGTAGTCGCTACAAGTTTTCATTATATAACTCTATGTAAACAAAGATGGCCGCTGACTGCCATGTTTAACATCGAATCAAAACGATTTTTGACAAGGACCAACATCATGTCATGCTGATCATTTAGAAAAAGTCCCATATCAGAATCACTTATAGTTTCAAGAAGTAGTCGCTACAAACTTGTATTTTGAAAATCTATTCTTAGCCACGGCGGCCATCTTGAATTTCCGGCCGACCTGAAATTTTGCTAGGATCAATTAGACATTAAGAGCAACATTCCTGTGAAGTTTCATGAAAATCCGTCAAGTAGTTTCAGAGGAGTAGTCACTACAAGTTTTCATTATATAACTCTATGTAAACAAAGATGGCCACTGGCAGCCATGTTTAACGCCGAATCAAAACGATTTTCGACAAGCACCAACATCATGTCATGCTGATCACTTTAGAAAAAGTCCCATATCAATATCACTTATAGTTTTCAAGAAGTAGTCGCTACAAACTTGTATTTTGAAAATTTATTTTTAGCCGTGGCGGCCATCTTCCATCTTGAATTTCCGGCCGACCTGAAGTTTTGCTAGGATCAATTAGACATCAAGAGCAACATTCCTGTGAAGTTTCATGAAAATCAGTCAAGCAGTTTCAGAGGAGTAGTCACTACAAGTTTTCATTACATAACTCTATGTAAACAAAGATGGCCGCTGGCAGCCATGTTTAACGCCGAATCAAAACGATTTTCGACAAGGACCAACATCATGTCATGCTGATCATTTTTAGAAAAAATCCCATATCAATATCACTTAGGGTTTTCAAGAAGTAGTCGCTACAAACTTGTATTTTAAAAATCTATTTTTAGCTTTGGCGGCCATCTTGGATTTCACATCAACATGAATTTTTGCTAGGATCAACTAGACTTCATGGGCAACATTTCTGTAAAGTTTCATGAATATCCATCCAGCAGTTTCAGAGGAGTAGTCGCTACAAATAAAAGTTTACGGACAGACAGACAGATGGACAGACGGACGACGGACGCCGCACCATGGCATAAGCTCTGCTGATCTCTGATCAGTCGAGCTAAAAAAGGCAATAATGAAAATCACACAAAAAAATCTGAATTTAAAGGAAACATGGTAATCTTATTTTTTTTGAAAACTCACGGTGTCCCGTAGTTTTTCTACAGAACATGCATTAGTTCAATCATTAATATTAATTATAAGAATAGTATGCAGTAAATTGTTTTTGTATATTACTGACTTTTGAAAATATTGCACCAATAATATATTTCAACATTTGGTAAAATAACTGAGATAATTGAAAAACTCAAAATTGTATTTAATTATATGCAAGCCGGTTTAAAGTCAATATGTTACTGGATTAATAAATCAAGATGCTAATGTTGATGCTTGATTAAAACTTCAAGATTGCCATGTGTCCCTTTAAAGTCAAACTGTGACAGAATATATAAACAACTGTAAAATGAAAATTGTTATTCTGTTTTTATCAATTTAGGAAATAGACATTATAACAATTAGATAATAAGTAAATATCACTATACCAGCATTGAACATGAGAATAAAGCGCATTAATTGCTAAATGTAAAGAAATGGGGCTGGCATATATATAGCCCTGTGGAAAGCATGGTGGACTTGAAATCCGGCGGACCCAGATTCAAGTCTCAAACCTTGAAAGAACTAGAAATGTGTCCATGGGACACGGATGCCCCTACTGAAAACAATCAGTGTAAAACATAAAATTTGCCGAAAAAGGGGCCGTAACTCCAGTAATACTAGGTCGATATTGAAGCCAAAATGACATGCATATCTTGACATCATAGGTAAGCATCCTGTGAAGTTTCAAAGCAATAGGTTGAAAAGTGTGGGAGGAGATAGACACTCAAGATATTTTGACGTAAAATTTGACAAAAAAAGGTCCATGACTCTGGTAATACTGGGTCGATTTTGATGCTGAAAAGATATGCACATCTTGACATCATAGGTAAGCATCATGTAAAGTTTCGAACCATCAGTTGAAAAGTGTGGGAGGAGATAGACACTCAAGATATTTTGACGTAAAATTTGACAAAAAAGGTCCATGACTCTGGTAATACTGGGTCGATTTTGATGCTGAAAAGATATGCACATCTTGACATCATAGGTAAGCATCATGTAAAGTTTCGAACCATCAGTTGAAAAGTGTGGGAGGAGATAGACACACAAGATGTTTTGACGTAAAATTTGACAAAAAAAGGTCCATGACTCTGGTAATACTGGGTTGATTTTGATGCTGAAAAGATATGCACATCTTGACATCATAGGTAAGCATCATGTAAAGTTTCGAACCATCAGTTGAAAAGTGTGGGAGGAGATAGACACACAAGATGTTTTGACGTAAAATTTGACAAAAAAAGGGCAATAACTCCGCAGGGGTTTAATTCATGAAAATTAGAGAAGGCTACCTCAGGTTAAAATTGCGACAACACTATTAACCCTAACGGATAAACTATCGTGGTCTCTTTATATCATAAATCTCGAAAAGAAGACTCCTGGAAAATGAGATGCCATGAAATGGGTTTTGAAAGGAACACATGGCAATCTTGATTTGTTAAAAACTTGTCATTTTCTACATAACTTGCATTTTTGTATTAATCATTAATATTAATTATCCTAATAAATTGTAAATGCTAGCAAATTGTGTTCGCATATTACTAAATTTTGATAATATTGCACCAAAAAATATATTTAAATATTGATAGAACAATGAAGAAAACTGAAAATGTTTTTTAATTATATGCAAGCAGTTTTAAAGTCAAAATGATATTGGATTAATAAATTGAGATGCTAATTGTATTGTTCGATAAAACCTTCAAGATTGCCGTGTGTCCCTTTAACGTATCTTATTAGATTATATTGGGACAGCAATCTCAGAGGGAGACGAGATGACGGATATGGATTTCCTATCACACGGCCGGGGCAGAGGTATGTAGCTTTAAAGGGACACATGGTAATCTTGAGTTTTATATCAGGCATTGAAATTAGTACAGCTATTTATTAATCCTGTATCATTTTGACTTTAAAACTGTTTGCATATAATTAAATAAAAAATTGAGAATTCTGTTTCCTTTTTTATTCTACACATTTTTTTAAATATATTATTGGTGCAATATTATCAAAAGTTAATAATATGCAAAGACAATTTGCTTTGAACTATTTTAACAATTAATATTAATGATTGAACAAATTCAAGTTAAGAGAAAAACTAACGGGACGCCGTGAGTTTTTAAAAAAATAAAGCTAATTAAAGCCTTATCCACAGAGCTACCGATGCCACCATTCCTAGAAAATGAAGATTAGATCAAAATGCTCACAATTGATAAAGTGCACAAAACAACAGCATTTATTGATCTCATACAACTAAGCCAAAGGCATGCCGAATATTTGTATTAAAACAATTGCCATATCTTGAGTCACTATGCAGTAAGACAGCTGTGCACAAGAAAGGTTGAGAAACCCAGCCTCAGTAAATTATTGAAATGTATTACATTATGATAACAACCCAATAATGATTAGTATTATTAGTTCTGTCTGCACTACAATGTAATAATGGCAACCACAGGGCGGTAAGATAATATGTAAGAAGTAGGAAGATATTACAAAATGCTAGGAACCAATTATGATCACTAATGTGAGATTCTATCACATTACTCATAATGTCACATAATGTCAAATAACATCACATAATGTCAGAAAGCCTGCATGTGTGGTGTGTGTAGTTCTAAGGTTTATAGTCCCTCTGCCTTTTAACCAATTGAATTGAATTGGGTTTAAAGGCGCACCAACACATGAAAGGTTATATGACACCTAACAGGCATGAACATGCCAGGCTCATCCTCCATGTACATCAAGATAAAATATGGAGAATGGGCCAAGGACCTTCTCACCCTGAACTGCAGAGTTGCTGCAAATTCTATTGTAGACACTCCATTTACGCTGGAGCCACGTTTATTGTTTTTCTGCCACTGCTCTTAGTGATGTGAGCGAGATGGCACCAGAAACAATGCAGGGGTCATGATGAATTGAATTGGGGTTTTAAGGCGCACCAACACATGAAAGGTTATATAGCGCCTAACAGGCTCATCCTCCATGTACATCAAGATAAAATATGGAGAACGGGCCTAGAACCTTCTCACCCTGAACTGCAGAGTTGCTGCAAATTCTATTGTAGACACTCCATTTACGCTGGAGCCACGTTATAGTTTTTCAGCCACTGCTCTAGTGATAGGAGCAAGATGGCACCTGAAATTCAATGCAGACCTTTAATGAGCATGAATAAAAAATGACAAAATTTAATATGAATGCGGGGTTCCTACCCCTCTGCATGTGACGGTGCGTTTGCAGTGGTTGTATTCTACCCCGGCAACCACACGGGGGTTTTAACCAATATGACGCCCTAAAGGTATAGGTAAGATAGAGATGTCAGAAAGTGTGCATTGACACCAAGTTATTACAAATTGTGTACTATGATATTTACGTCACGGCTTTATAAAGTTATTTAAATATTTATTGGGATAACCATATTCCTGATTAAATTTCTCGGCATACGGAAATATTAATTCAAATTTCTCAACATCATGATTACAGTGTTCCTATACCTGCAACATTTCCTGTAAGAAAATCTGTGTATTTTTGGTTCATCATTTTGCTACCAAAATAGGCCATAACGCACTATTTGGCGTCTTTATTTTAAAAAGATTACGGGGGTGCATGCCCCCGGACCCCACTAGCACAGTCAAACCCAATCTTGCATAATGGCAGGGGCGTATTTAGGCATACTCCTGTACGACCGGGCGTACTATAGAAAATCGATTGTGAACAAATAAAAGTGCTTATTTTTTTTAAATCAGCAATAAAAATTGAAGTGGGGTAAGGGGTGAGGCACTATTTTTGATTTATTTTCTATTTATTAAAAACACACTTTTTGAACGGAGGCGAGAGACTCCAAAATCTCGCTCAAATGAAGCCACAAACCTCCGAAATTGCACTCAAATTTCTAAACTTTCCCGGACCCCCACCAGCTGGAGGGGGACACCTGCTCCCGCACCCTCCACCAGGGCGTATTCTCCAAAATGCTCTGGCTACGCCCCGGAATGGGAAAATACCACCTGACCAAGTTACTGAAGCCACTCTGTAGACAGACGTATGAGAGAGAGCGCAGCACTGTTATGTAACTAACTGCCTTGTGGTTAAGTAATTACTGGGGCATGCCGTTTACATGTTTAGGGATGATTAATTAATAGTTTGTGGCAAAGAAGTAAGTTTATAAACCTTCCAGATGTTCAGTTTCCGCTCATTCAAAGATCTGAAAAATATATTACTTCTGGAAATTTGCTTCTGCATATTGTCACAAGTGCATATTTCTGGCTATTAACAAAAATGCAAAAAAAGAAGTTGGAAATACTTAAATGCCTGTAAATTACTTGTTTTCTGGTTGCTTGACATTTTTGATATTATGTTTTAAATGTCTATGTTACTCTGTAATTGAAATCTTTTTGCTCACTTGAAAACTTGAAGGAAAAAAAAACCACCCACCAAGACCCCCATTCTGATGACTATGTATGCGTAAAACGTTTTGCTCAGGAAATCAAAAGCTTTCAATTTTTATCCTCAGAACGAAAGGTTGTGGGGATATAGTCAGTGCCTTGGCATCTGTTTGTCAGTCTGTCCACCTCACTTTCTACCACAATGCAATGCTTCATAGGGCTCGATCATAGATATAGTATGTTCTAAAAAATAAACTGATGCAGTCACCGATCATCATTTCGGACAAACAGTTCATTACTTACACGGTATATGTACAAAAGTAGTAGGTGTATTATGTCGGACATCATATTGAGAGGTTTACACAGTAATAATGTGGCGTCATTGAGCTTTAGCCCAGATATATCCCTATTCTGCAAAGCTGACGTCTGTTTTGGGAGAGAATATTGTCGAGATATTGCCGTGGCTCACATTTTCATAGGATTTGAGCCCCTTTGAGCACCTTATAATTAGGGATCAGCTTGGACGTCATGTATGCAATGGCACACAACGCATAAATAGCCGTCAACAGGATTCGCGGAATGGGAGGAAATACATCCTTACAGAACAGCATTCAGCGTCTGATACGCGGTATGTGACGTAGATGTCAGGCAACATTACATGTAACCGGGAGACATACTCAATATTTAGGTGTGCAACTTTTTGTTTTTGGCCAGACTTGAAGTCGACATATAAGGATTGTTTTTGAGTGAATTTCAGCTTTTTTTTTCACAGTCATTTACTATCAGTTTAATTGTTTATAAAATATTTAAAATTAATGATTTGTATTTTTACAACTGAACAGTTAATATCCATTAAGCAGACTGGTAACTTTTCATTAATGGCCAGTATGCATACACAGACAAGTTAGATTTTATAAATATCACTGTCAAAATAACTGTCCATTGTGACAGCTATTTCATCACTTAACCCTTAACCCGCTAAGCTTGACTATAACAGCCGTTGCGTCCATTGTAAACCCAGATCAGCCTGTGAGTAACTCGCAGGCTGATCATCATTTTCCCCAAAACACCCCTTTGTTACATAAATGGAATGAGCTTAATTCAAAGAAAGAACAGTCCATTATATATATGTTGCGGGTTAAGGGTTAAATGTATAATTTGCTACTTTTTTGTGAAGGCATATTGAAGTCTTTGGCAAAAATGTCTTATCCTGCTATATAATTGATTGTACGGTTGATCTGTTCTTTCTTGACTTAATTATCAGATAGTGGTATCTTTTGAAGTGTTATCTGTGAGAATATTTACAAATTGGGTAATTTGGTTGCTAAACTGTGATGATCCACTAGCTGGCATAGATAACCTTCTGCTTATTACAGAACTGTTTTGTTACTTTCCACAGGATGTTATGAGGTTCACATTATAATTACTAGTATGTTTATAGTTTTTTTGTAAAAGTTAAACTATATTAGTTTTTTTTGTAAAAGGTAAACTATGTTAAACACCTGGGGCCCTTAGTTGTTACGCCACTAGTTCCCGGCAAACTCTTCGTCCCTCTCATAGCCCCATGCTGTTTGATCCTTGATCCTACTAGCGTGTACAGTTACACCCCTCTTCTTGGATAACAGGATTATATTTAAGCAGTTGGAAGGGAAACAGACTAAGGGACCTTTCTCGTGGGTAGATAGGGAAACAGCAAACCAACAATTTTTTATGGTTAACCTAATATTAGTAGGACTTTTTAGCCATTCGAAGACAGATTTAAAATAGAACAAGTGAAAACAGGTTTCCTTGCAGTATAGAGTCAGTCTCCGTACATATACATGTATATATACTGGCGGTCAATGAAAACTCACCAGTAGGAAACTCGATATTCTCCAATTGAAAATCGATCTTTTCTACTCAAAACTCAAATTTCTCTACTCGAAAATCAATCTTTTCTACTCAAAACTCGAATTTCTATACTCAAAACTCAATCTTTTCTACTCAAAACTCAAATTTCTATACTCGAAACTCAAATTTCTCTACTCAAAACTCGATCTTTTCTACTCGACACTCGAATTCCTCTACTCGAAACTCGAAATTTCTCTACTCGACACTCGAATATCTCTACTCTACACTCAAATTTCTCTACTTGACACTCAAATTTCTCTACTCGACACTCGAATTTCTCTACTTGAAACTCGAATTTCTCTACTCGACACTCGAAGAGAAGAATTCCTCTTAGATTATTGCAGTTTATTGCTAAGGTAATTTATAATAATAAGCGCATATTTTGAAACTAAAGGATATTATTGAACAATTGCAAATACAGATTGTGTAATTGTGTAAGATAATTACATTGCTTGGTATTGGTTCTGCCCAGAAAGCCATAGAGAGTGATTAATATCTTGCAAGAACTTGTTTCATAATCAATGTAAAAAGAAATATATGTTTAAACTAAAACAGAACACAGCCATCAAATGCATGCAAAACTGCACCACTTCAGACCAGAGGGTTCTTGAAATGGCTTGTAGGCAAGTGAAAGTGGCAAAACACCCCGGACAAATATGTTTCGATTGTTTCTAAAACAATATATTAATATATGATTAGAAACCAAGAATTGGGATACTTCTTGGCTAAATCTCAACTGATGTCACAAATTGTGTAAACCACCCAAGACGATGTCCGACATAATATAAACCTATTATGTTTGTATTTTTACCGTGTAAGTAATGAACTGTTTGTCCGAAATTATCGACCGTTTCAGTTTATTTTTAGAACATACTATCCATGTATCATTGAGATTGAGTCATATTGGACGAAATCGCTACAAAAGAAAAAATGTAACATCTTTCAAATTTCGGATAATTGCGCTGTCCGGTTACTAGTTCATATACAGTTTTGCTAATTCTAGTTAATTGCATTTGCAGATTGTACGCTAAAATGATTCCGGCATGCATTTATAAATATTTATTTTTCTACTGATGTTTGGATGATTTTATGATGTATAGGTGACAAGAAAACTATATTTATAAAAACTATTTTAGTATCAAAATGAGCAATTGTGTTTCATACTCAGTTTCTTACCTTGTTATGTCACTAATATTAACTAAACAGAAATGACAGCGTACTTCGAGCTGGTGCTTCGCGGAATGTTTAGCACATATTAAATCATTCACAATATGGTCTGATATCTTCCTTTTTTCTGTTAATGCTTTATGGTAGTAGATTGCGTTGGGAATAGGTTGAAAATTCATGATCGATCATCAACATTTCAAACCAAACGATGATCGATCATTAATCGATTAAACATGGCTTCCACATAAGACACAAGCGTAATCCTTTTTCAGACTATAATGAAGACATTTCAAGTGTTCTGGTCATTAAGCAATTAAATGAAACGGATCAGATTAGAAAACAATTTAGATGATTGGACTAATTTTTGTTCTGCTTTGTAATTATATCGAATGCAAATTAGGCATTTTCAGTGCTCCCAAGTCGAACAGACAGATGGCACAGAGATGTTGGAATTGCAGTTTTATGGGCAACAAGAGATATTAGCTGAAATGTAAAACATATATGTCTGCTGAAATGTTAGATGAGGCGCCAGTACTAACCAAAGACGGAAACAATTCTGATATCACAATTCCCAGAATCCATGGAGAATTAAGGCTGCATCAACTTGGACATAGATATAAATCAATCTGCAGGTCTTAAATTGAAGAGTAATCCATGACATGCGTTGGCTGTAGACAATGATTTGTATATTGATTAGTACTTTACATGCTGATTTAATATCGTAAGAGGAATTAGGTTTCGAAGCCCATTGTTTATTTTAATGTTAAATTGGCAATGTGTGCAAAGTGTATGATCTCGAGATTTAAATCTAGTTTTGTGAAGTAAATAAACGGACAATGACGCCAATCTTGATTTTTTGTTTAAAACTCGCAGAATCCCTAAGATATATATCTACAGAACTGCATCATTTAAATAAGTCAAAGCAAATGTTTATTGCATTTTAGTATTGATGACTATATTGTACCAGTTATTTTTTTAACCCTTAGCCTGCTAAGTGCGACTACAACAGCCTTTGCGTCCATTGTAAACCAAGATCAGCCTTTGAGTAACTCGCAGGCTGATCAGGGTTTACAATGTCCAGCTGCTCATCAGTCATATCTCCAAAACACCCTTGTAACATAAATGCAGTGGTCTAAATTTTAAGAAAGGACAGTCCATTATACATTCATAGTGGGCTAAGGGTTAAACATGTAGAATAGGAAAATGGAAAGTTCCAAATTTAATATCTATATAATATATATATAATTTAATAATATGCACGAAGATTAAAAACTAAAATGATACTAGATCTATAGATTCGAGGTGTTTGTTTTAATGTTTGATAACTACTTCGAGATTGCCCTGTGTCCCTGGAATTATATAGCAGCTTGGACCCTTGGTGCAACTTTTTTGTAACCGGGCCACCCAGCAGCCAGATGCTCTGGTTCATTCCTTGGGGCCAAAGTCACATTCAAAACTTAGTTCTATCTTAAGTTATTACTTATTCTTATCTCCCCCTGTCATGAGCATAATCTTCACCCTATGATTTAAGACATTTTCATTAAAATTTATTTACCACATAATATATTGTAAATAAAATTTCAACAAATTGGCAAGAAGAGCCAACGGATGTCAGGTTTTATCTCCTTCATTCTCCTGCGGAAATTTCTATGAAGTTTTTATGCTGAAAATGATCCTTCCATTGAGACATTCAAATGTAGTTAACTAGTTCAAATGCAGGTGTTCACTATACTAATGACAATGAGCAATATTCAGAGCTACAGCCAAGTGATGTATTGGCGTCTGCCATGGAGTGACAACTAGAGCCACATGCAAGTTCTGTATCTGCATCTGCCATGGTGTGAAAATCAGCGCCACACACAAGTGATGTATTGACGTCTGCCACTGAACGAAAGTATGAGCCACACACAAGTGATGTACGTTTTGGCATCTGCCGCTTAGCAAAAGTCAGAGCCACACACAAGTGATGTATTGACATCTGCCACTGAACGAAAGTATGAGCCACACACAAGTGATGTATTGGCATCTGCCACAAAGCATAAATCAGAGCCAAACATAAGTGATGTATTGGCATCTGCCGCAAAGCATAAATCAGAGCCACACATAAGTGATGTATTGGCAACTGCCGCTAAGCATATATCAGAGCCACACATAAGTGATGTATTGGCATCTGCCGCTAAACATAAATCAGAGCCACACATAAGTGATGTATTGGCATCTGCCGCAAAGCATAAATCAGAGCCACACATAAGTGATGTATTGGCTTCTGCAGCTAAGCATAAAACAGAGCCACACATAAATGATGTATTGGCATCTGCCGCTAAGCATAAATCAGAGCCACACATAAGTGATGTATTGGCATCTGCCGCTAAGCATAAATCAAAGCCACACATAAGTGATGTATTGGCATCTGCAGCTAAGCATAAATCAGAGCCACACATAAGTTATGTATTGGCATCTGCCACTAAGCATATATCAGAGCCACACATAAGTGATGTATTGGCATCTGCCGCTAAACATATATCAGAGCCACACATAAGTAATGTATTGGCATCTGCCGCAAAGCATAAATCAGAGCCACACATAAGTGATGTATTGGCATCTGCCGCAAAGCATATATCAGAGCCACACATAAGTGATGTATTGGCATCTGCAGTAAAGCATAAATCAGAGCCACACATAAGTGATGTATTGGCATCTGCTGCAAAGCATATATCAGAGCCACACATAAGTGATATATTGGCATATGCCGCTAAGCATATATCAGAGCCACACATAAGTGATGTATTGGCATCTGCCGCAAAGCATATATCAGAGCCACACATAAGTGATGTATTGGCATCTGCCGCTGTGGCAAGGATTGTAAAGACGCTCCATACTGCTTCACATTTTAATAAAAAAAGTTGTCTTTCGGACATTAATTTCATGATTTTTTACTATTCCAAGGTGCATAACTCTGGAATTATTGAGGCGCTGTGGTCAATTATGGAACTTGGCCGAGACATTGTGCCTATATATAATTTGAACAAGTTATGAGTCCATACAATATTAATTTTGCGATTTTTTATTATTCCAAGGGGCATAACTCTGGAATTACT
Source organism: Cyrtodaria siliqua (assembly GCA_037043455.1). NCBI lineage: Eukaryota > Metazoa > Mollusca > Bivalvia > Adapedonta > Hiatellidae > Cyrtodaria > Cyrtodaria siliqua. The sequence goes on from JAWPHD010014377.1 coordinate 37,845, forward strand.
ACGGCGATGAGGCTGATTATCGAACTTGGCCGAGACAGTATAAAAATATATGTAGGTGTTTATTTACATGTATCCTTGCTGTATTTAAAAGGGCATTTTAGCGAGCATACCTCGGTTTTGTCTCATCCGAATGACAAAATTTCTCTTGCTGTTAAATATATGGTTATAAGACTCATGTTTTCGGTGGATTTGGCGTTTTCGGGAGAAATTAATAAAATGTTATTACATAGCTGTATCATGCAGTCATAATAAAAACATTCAATCAAAATAGTATAATTTTCTTCCTAAACAAGCGTGACCTAGTTTCCAGAAAAGTTATTTACTTTCACTTTGTATCATGGATATTTTATTAATAAAATGGAAGTCAAGGGTTGTTTTAAAGGAACTTTCTCATATAATTGTGATATAGGTTTTGTAAATGTGGTTTTACAATATGAAACATACATAAAATTGTGAAAATCAAGACTTTTTCATTTAGTACCGGTATATATTTTTTGTGTTCTTTTTTTTTTCGAGAAATAAATATAACATTATTTTAAAATAATAAAAAAATAAAACTTATGAGACGACTTTCACCGAAAACAGGTGAATTTTGTTTTTGTAAAATAAAACTGACGGGCTACTACAGTCTAAGTATTCAGTGTGTTTGATGTTTACAAGAAATAGTTTTTGTTGTTAACATGCTATGGAGATACATGTATATACCTTTCCAGATAGATATCAGGGTTTCCCCCAGAAAATTGTGAAGGCATGTTGTTCTGACATTACATTTACCAAACTGGGCTTGAAAAAAATAGTGCCTATTAATGGCAAAATGGCAAAATAACATACTTCTATGATTTTGGTGCAAAAGGAACAAGAATCACCATAGAAATTCTATTTTTCTTCTTTTAAATCTGTTATTCATGAAAATTAAGAAAATCTTAAGGCATGTTGCTCTGATGAAGGCATGTTGTTTTTCCTTTCTTTTCCAGGAAGGCATGTTGCATGCGACATGCCTTATGATCCTGGGGGAAACCCTGGATATGAAAGTTCAATGTTTCCCTTTAATTTTATTAAAAAAAAAAAATCATAAAATATTCCTAATACCATGAAAACAGGGGCCACAATCATATTTGCTTCTCTCTAAAGAGTATAATTACTGTTGTTTTTTTGCGTAGGTATTAAAGTATAAACATTGTATGTAATGTTTTATGTGGAAAAGATATGTATATTTGTATCTAACATGGTTTTTTAAAATACTGTTTAGGCAGGTAGTCAGTCAGCCAGTTGAATCACCATTGAGATCCGGAAGTTGTTGTTTTTAAACTCTTTTTTATTTCTTCTATTAACACTCCTTTACTTCACTTTTTCACTTAGATAGTCTTATCTATCTACTTTTAACTTTTCTCACTATTCTCACCAACAAACGCACTTTTTCCTGCTTAAAATACCCGCGAGGGGAGTATAGCAGTATACACAGATAGATAGATAGAGATACTCAATTCTGATTAGTTATTGGAGAAGTTACGTCATGTAAGTTAACCGTTTTAAAAGACGTGATTTTAAACGCTAGAAAACAGACGTCATTTTAAACATCAGATGCAAAACAACAATGCATGGCGTGCGTTATTTTAAGCAAAGCTACGTTCCAGCAACACATTTAAATAGGCTGAAGCTGCATAAAATTGTTGTGAGAATTTGTTTGTATTTTGTTCAATCTCTCACAAAATGTGTACCATGATACATAAAACTCCATGTCAGATAAGAAAAAAAATATTGCCAGCGGGTTTATATTGTGCGAGATCAAAACCTGGTGTTTGGGACTTGAAACACATCCAAACTGCCGGCCTGCGGCCTTTGGTATCGATGAACTTCAAGTCCCGCCCACCAGGTATTGAGATGGGACAATATAAACCCGCTGGCTTTAAATGTTAGTCTCATCTTTGCTGAATCAGCATCACTTATCTACCCTAAGAGTAATTAAATGGTTTGATTATGAAAATGCTATGATCTTAACAAGGAAGGAGGATAATTCAACAGCCAATTGACATGTCGCCAGTACTTAGATATCTCCGCCCTATTGTTGATGTCAGAGTATATTGACAATAGTTTATTTCATATAGTTGCTTTATACACGTGCTGTTGATTGTTGGAGGTATCGTTCTGGTTTGATTGGTTGAAATGGATAAATTGACAACTGGCGACATGTTAATTGCATGCCTGAGCTGAGCTGCTCAATTAGGCACTTGTTAGTGTGAACAGGATATTAGAAGTTGTGAAGGCCAGCCACACAGCAGATGAAGATCTGAATATTTTATAAGGCACTGAAATTGATCTTGACTAAATAATTTCTGAGAAAACCATGTTGATCAAAAGAGGGGTTGCACATGCAAAGGGGGTTGGCACGGTGTTGGGATAGTGTCCAAATGGCTTGGTATACAATCCTAATTAAGCCCGTATATCCAAAACCCATATTACAGATTTAAATATGTATACTCAGTAATATGGGTTGTAGATATTTGGAGGCTTAGGACTCTACATCAAGTCATTTGGATACTATATCCCAACACCATGCCAACACCATTTAGTAACAGGGGCTACATGCTATATGTAAAGAGGGGCTACAATTGCTGTGATAACAGCCACTGCATTTATTTGTATCAATATTAATTAACCTCGATTTATTCCAAAGGTACAAAGTGGACACTATCATTGCATCAATATAAGCTTATAGTTTGACCTTTAAATCAATAGTATGACCTTGACGTTTGATGAACCTGGTGTAAGTACTTGAAACCCCTTTTATGAGATATATATAACTAGTATCAAAATTGATTAAAATAACTCAATTAAATCCCGAGTTGGGATCGCTATATCTCCATTTTGTTTTAACAGACCCTCCATTCCCCATTCCCCCCATCCCACCCCTGCACCCCTCCACCCCCACCATCACCACACACACACCACCACCACCACCACTACCCCTCCACCTCAGTCTCAATCAAACTGATCTAAAGTTTTTTAACCCACAATATGGCCTAACTATCCCTTTTTTAACCCATTACAGAAAACAAACTGCGTTTTTTTATCTTGGCCTTATCAATATTTAAATATCAGATTTTAGCATGAAAATGATGTACCACATTTTTTCATTTCCCAGAAACTTAATCCTTCCTCCTCATTATTTTGTTTGTGCTTTTTTTCACATAGATTAACACATGCCTGTCAGCTGTTCTGGAAATATCAAATCAAAACCACTCTTTATTCTTAAATATATATCATATGCATTAACGATTTTACGGGTTAACAGGACTTGAGAAGTCATTTCTAAAACTGAAATGGCTTTAACTGCTACCACATGTACTACTTCAAAAAGAAGATAGATAACAGAATCTAGGCTACATAACACGTTTATCATATTCTGCATCAAAAGTGGTAGATGCCGAAATAATGCGAATTTAGAGATAGTGTAAAAAGTATATAATTATAAATGGAGGGCTAATGTTAGCCGGAGGAACGTACGTAAGGATGTACAGACATGAAGACAGACATATGAACGGACAGACTGACAGACGAATGTTCAACCTATAAGAGCATCATTTTAGGAGCTTTTTAGTTAATCAATAAGAAGCAAAAAAGCTCATTACCCTAAGGACAGTTAAGCTCCTAAACCCTAAATGCTTGCTCATCCAGACAGGCGGACCATTGAATGGAAAAATGGATGAAGTAGGATTATACAAAAAAATAAATGAATACCACGAGGCAATTAAGGGCTGGCTAAAAGGAAATGTTATTATTAGGAAGTTGGGCAAATGCAATATATTCTCGCATACCGGACAAGGATATCCGTCATATTACCGGGCTAGATATTTCCATCTCACCCTAGGGTCGAGTTAAAATTCATGCCTGCCAACATCCGGTATACCAGAAAACATGCAAACCGTTAGTAGCTGGCGGCGTCAACGCACAATATGTCTCTGTTATGCAAGAAAAAGAATTTATCATGGGTATTCGGTTCAGATAGTGAATTCCAACCCTCTGTATAAGTGTTTTAATTCCCTAACTGATATCAACAATGACAGTTGCATGACGTCATTATGTAAATAAATATGCAAAATGCTAATAGTTGGCGACGTCAATGCGCAGAATGTAAATGAAATGCAAAAAAAATAATCAATCATCAGGGTATCTGGTTCAGATAGGGGAAATCCAACCCTCGGTATAACTGTTTTAATCGGAACCTCGACAGAGCATCGGTTCCGATAAAAACAGTTATACCTTGGGTTGGAATTCCCTATCGTCACGGGACACTCAAAGTTTCTTACAATATTACTCAATATTAATTTAACAAACAAAAGAACAACAGATACAGAACATACAAATGGCTGGATGGATGTATAGCTAGATATACCTGGAATTGGCCAAAGATTCTCCCTGTATAGGATGTCCATTGATTTCAATGACCTCATCATGCACATGTATTTGACCATCTGTGTGTGCTTTGCTTCCTTCTGTGATGTCAACCACTTTTATCGGTGATATTGTTTGATAAGATAAATCATCCGTCGAGTCATACATATCAATATTTCCTGACAAGTTACTCCTGAGACTATCTGTGTGACAGGTGTCCACCTGAGCAATGCCTAGCGTTAGTCCCAACACATCTATTGAATTATTGCTATTACCAAGTTTGAAGTTTACAGTGAAAACGTGGGCTTTCCTCGGCGGTTTTGCCGGAGGAAACTTTTGGGAGTCTCTTAGAGGGTCACATTTAGCCAGAAGTGTCCCGTTTTTGGAGTATCCATTTTCCTTGGTTTCGGCAAAATCGGGAGATGACGATTCAAATGCTGCATCGTTCTGTGATTTACTTCGTCCATATTTTGCTTTCAAACCAGATTTTCCATTACTCCCTTTTCTGTTAAATCGCCAGCTTTTATGTCCGTGCCCAGGAAGAAGTTTCATCTTCGTGAAATAAGACTTCAATGTATCCATGTCACTATCTTATAATGAGCATTCACCACTTCATTGCAACTATAGTTGTAGACCTACAATTATTAATAAAGTCTCATAAACATCAATACAAAAATATACCTCATTATGTGGTCCTGCCTTAATTCCATTAAGCGACGGGAAAGCTTATATTAGCAAGATTTTATAACAGATATTTCAACAATAAAACGTGTTTAAAAAAAGGATAAAGTTACTTATTAAATGTTTTAATTTTACAATATGCAAATTTTTTAAGCCAAAATTAAGGTTTTATTACATACCCCAGCCAACCCCGTTTTCACTTCTTGGAGAAGGGGTTGGACGGGGTATGAAAGTTAATACTCGGACCACGTAATGCTAGTCAATGTTTACTGCCAGGTGAATAGAAAGGCGATCTTAAAGCATTATGGGTGTCAGTCAAAATACGAATGCAACATTTATTTATTGTTAATGAAATAATTTGATCTTGAAAACTAAATGATTCGGCCAGTTTTGTTGTATATATCATTAAAGAAACTTATTGAACCCGCCAAATAACGGCAAATTTACACTACAAAACCATTTATCAAACTCTATCCAGGTGTTCATGTCATATAATAATTTATAATATATGTGCTGATTAAAGGTATAGATTTATTAAAGGGACAATGTCCGTAACTTTTAGCTTATAAAACACACTAATTATGTTCGCAAACATTACACACCAAACATTATTGAATATTTACTAATTAAAAGCAAAATTGTTTGACGGAATTAAATCGCGGTACAAAAAAAGAGAAACCGCTTCGGGCATTTGAACTCGCAGCCCAAACTAAAATTACATTCGCGGTAATAATAGTGAGCGTGAGCGTAAATTAAGTCGACATAGCTCCCGACTGAGCTAACCGGGCTATACATATTTATGCAATACATACTATGGTGAAAACCTAATGCGCTAATGGAAGTCAAGTGATCGCAGAAAAGGTAAATATGGTGGGTCCCACTTTATTTACAAATAATAATTGAAGATTTTTTTCCCCAAACTCACCAATGTATTACTACAGACTTCTAAGGGTCTATGCCCTATGATCGAACGAATGCGTTACGAGAAAAACTGTGTTTTTAAAAAATCAGGATTGCCGTGTATCCCTTTAAGGCTCTAATAAATTTTGTGAAAGAAGTACACTTTATTTGAACAAATTACAACTGTTAGCAATATAACCTCCATTTAAATTAATATTTTTGATTTTTCTGTGTCGTCAATCTTTCCAGATGGAACACTGTCATTAACAATAATTAGCCAAAAGGTAACATGCAGCTTAATTTAATGCATATGCATGGACATTTCATGTGAAATTGAAGCACATTATAAAGGTTTTCATTTGTATTTGGATTATCTTCTAGATCGCCTCCAGTCCCTTTAAATATCAATACAGAAATAAACCTAGCCACTGTTTACTGCCGCAATATAAATATCCATAGTTTACAAAAATACACCTAGCCACTGTTTACTGCCATGATATAAATATCCATAGTTTACAGAAATACACCTAGCCACTGTTTACTGCCGCAATATAAATATCCATAGTTTACAGAAATACACCTAGCCACTGTTTACTGCCATGATATACATATCCATACAGAAATATACCTAGCCACTGTTTACTGCCGCAATATAAATATCCATAGTTTACAGAAATAAACCAAGCCACTGTTTACTGCCATGATATAGATATCCATAGTCTACAGAAATATACCTAGCCACTGTTTACTGCCATGATATAGATATCCATAGTTTACAGAAATATACCTAGCCACTGTTTACTGCCATGATATAGATATCCATAGCTTACAGAAATATACCTAGCCACTGTTTACTGCCATGATATAAATATCCATAGCTTACAGAAATACACCTAGCCACTGTTTACTGCCATGATATACATATCCATACAGAAATATACCTAGCCACTGTTTACTGCCGCAATATAAATATCCATAGTTTACAGAAATAAACCAAGCCACTGTTTACTGCCATGATATAAATATCCACAGTTTACAGAAATATACCTAGCCACCGTTTACTGCCATGATATAAATATCCATAGTTTACAGAAATACACCTAGCCACTGTTTACTGCCATGATATAGATATCCATAGTTTACAGAAATATACCTAGCCAATGTTTACTGCCATGATATAGATATCCATAGTTTACAGAAATATACCTAGCCACTGTTTATATACTGCCATGATATAGATATCCATAGCTTACAGAAATATACCTAGCCACTGTTTACTGCCATGATATAAATATCCATAGTTTACAGAAATATATATAGCCACTGTTTACTGTCATGTTATAGATATCCATAGTTTACAGAAATATACATAGCCACTGTTTACCGTCATGTTATAGATATCCATAGTTTACAGAAATAAACATAGCCACTGTTTACTGCCATGATATAAATACCCATAGTTTACAGAACTATACATATCCACTGTTTACTGCCATGATATAAATACCCATAGTTTACAGAACTATACATATCCACTGTTTACTGCCATGATATAAATATCCATAGTTTACAAAAATAAACCTAGCCACTGTTTACAGCCATGATATAAATATCCATAGTTTACAGAAATATACATAGCCCTGTTTACTGCCATGATATAAATATCTATAGATCGTTTACAGAAATATACATAGCCACTGTTTACTGCCATGATATAAATATCCATAGTTTACAGAAATATACATAGCCACTGTTTACTGCCATGATATAAATATCCATAGTTTACAGAAATAAACCAAGCCACTGTTTACTGCCATGCTATAAATATCCATAGTTTACAGAAATATACCTAGCCACTGTTTACTACCATGTTATAGATATCCATAGTTTACAGAAATGTACATAGCCACTGTTTACTGCCATGATATAAATATCCACAGTTTACAGAAATATACCTAGCCACTGTTTACTGCCATGATATAGATATCCATAGTTTACAGAAATATACCTAGCAACTGTTTACTGCCATGTTATAGATATCCATAGTTTACTGCCATGTACCTAGCCACTGTTTACTGCCATGTTATAAATATCCATAGTTTACAGAAATATACATAGCTACTGTTTACTGCCATTATATAAATATCCATAGTTTACAGAAATATACCAAGCCACTGTTTACTACCATGTTATAGATATCCATAGTTTACAGAAATATACCTAGCCACTGTTGATCACTGTTTACTGCCATGTTATAGATATCATAGTTTAGAGAAATATTTCTAGCCACTGTTTACTGCCATGTCATAAATATCCATAGTTTACAGAAATATACTTAGCCACTGTTTATATATTACCACACATATATAATTGTTACTATCTTTGAATCCCATTATCCGAAATTATTCACCAAGTCAACTTAATAAATCCTTTTCAACTATTACTGAAATGATAAATAGTTCCTTGGTCTAAGTTATCTTACGTTATTCCAACAAAAGCCTCTACTCATATCAGCCTGGATAATCTAGATAATCTACCTCCACAATATTATCATCTCCACTTGCCAGTAACTGTGAGAATACACTAAATATAACAGGAAGATAAGTTAACAACGTCCAATTACAAACTCCAAAACTTCAATTTATAATTATTTAAAACTGACACACATTTCCCAATAGCTCCAGGGCACAAGTCAACATTAAAGGGACATATGGCAATCTTCATATGTTTAAAACTACGTTTTCTACATAATTTGTAGATCTATATTAAAATAGTGCAAAGCAAATTGTTTTTACATTTTACTAACTGTAACATATTTAAAAAGTTGGTAGAATAACCACAGGCACCCCCTACAGGAGAGAGAGAAGAGGGATAGAGAAAAACAGAAATAGTGTTGTGAGAGAAGAGGGACAGAGAGAAGAAGAAATAGTGTTGTAGTATGTAAATATATACATATACTACAACACTATTTCTTCTTCTCTCTGTCCCCCTTCTCTCTCCTGTAGCACAGTATACTCTCTCTCCTGTAGGGGGCACTTGTGAGAATAAGGAAGAATTTTGATGAATTCTTTGTATCTAAATATATACATGCAGTTTTAAAGTCAGATTGAAACAGGATTAATGAATGAAGATGTTATTTTAATGCTTGATATAAAACTCCAGATTGCCATTTTGCCTTTTAGATAATGTATTTAAGAGTAAAATTTTTTTTTAAGTATTTCCATATTGGTTTAAACATATTTTATTGCCAATAATTTTTACATACAGAATAATATCCACATAATGTTTATGTACAATAGAAATATTATAATGACAAATGGGTCGGGTAACAAGTTCTACCAACAGTAGTTTAAACCCTTCCCAGTTAACATCTTGAAATGACTGAGTGAAATAAATTACAATGGCAAATAATACATTGAGAGAGAGAGTGATGAACACAACATATAAAAGAGAGAGAGAGAGAGATAGAGAGAGAGAGGTATTTCCATATATTACTGTTCATTAATCTAGCTATTTCCACACACATCTGAAGCATTAACCAATATACATTCCTTCCACACACTGGTTATTATAGCAATACTAAATACTGAATTATGCAATTATCGTTTGTCAATAAGTGTCAATTACCGCGGGACAGAAAAGCAAATATGGCAGAATGGGAGCATATTTGAATAGCACAAATTATCTACTTGAAATGCCACTGTAAAGGGGACATATACATGTATAATTTATTAATTTAGTACTGTAGATCTGTTCGCAAAAACGCACATATTTAACCATTTAACATTTCAACACATATAGGCAGGCAAATACAGGGAAATTAACGCCTCCTGTCAAATTGTACAATACCCTCTGGCAATTTAGTCATTTACCTGAACAATTTTGTACACACTTCCCTAAAACAGCATTAACTGCCCTCTTCCTGGTAACATCCGTATGTATATTTATCCAAATGAATAAAATCTACCATTCCAACATGGCTTCTCTTTTTTTTGTTCACAACTTATATGAAAACTTTTCTCACGCTCAACACTCTACTCGGTCGGATGCAGTGGCTGTCAACGTTTGCATTTAGCGTGAACACCGGCCACGTGACAACAGTAGTGACATTTACGCGGGAAATTGTCACCAGTTAAATCGCGCGCGCCTTACAACATCCCATGTTCGACATGATACATACTTTCAAATGTTCGCACATTTTCCAACATTTACTAGGCCGACATTCACTCTAAATGTTGCCTGATACGACGATATAGACTAAGACATATATGTCATCCATCAACCACCGCGTGAATGCATATCGGAAGAATAATCTCACGCGCGAGATTATTTCTAAGGCACATGCTGGGATCAGAAGTTTCATGACCTAGCACCCGCTGTCGATTATCTTCTGAATAATTAAGACAAAAACTACTACATTTCTACCGTATACTATGGATTAAACGGACATAAACAGAAACTATTATTAGGTCACACGCCTATGTTTTTTTTGAAGAATGCTCAATTATGATCAATTAATTCCGCGCCATTGTTTAAAAAATGGGATGGGAGGGATACATAGGAATCAGCGAACATTGCCCTACTTTTATATCGAATATATTTCTATGGTTCTCAGGGGCATAGCGTGTCATACTCCTTTACTCCCAGGAGTAACTTGGAAAATGAAACGAAAAAAAATGAATAAAAATACTAAAAAGTTTTAAAATGCAGTACAAGTCAGAGGTGGCATGATGAGGTGGGGGCAGAGGGAAGGGAACGGGCGGAAAGTGTTACTATTTTTTCCCAGCATAAAAATGTTTATATTCCTGACAAATATCGCTTGTACGAGCACCATTTTGGTCGGAAAATAAAAATTATGTATCGGGGGAGGACCCCATGAACCCGCTTGTGGAAGAGGTCAGGGCTTTATATGACGGGGATATGACACGGCAAGAGCGTAGCCAGAGCGTTTTGGAGAATACGCCCTTGGAGAGGGTGTGGGGGGATGTCCCCCTCCTGCTGGTGTCCCCCTCCTGCTGGTGGCAATTTCGGAGGTTTATGGCTTCATTTGAGCGAGATTTTGGAGGCTCTCGCCTCCATTCATTGTGTTTTTAAAAATAGTGCCTCACCCCATACCCCACTTCAATTTTTATTGCTGATTTTAAAAAATAAGCACTTTTATTTTTTCACATTCGATTTTCTAGAGTACGCCCGGGCGTACAGGAGTATGCATGGCTACGCCCCTGCACGGCAACCTCTCCCAGAGGCCATTACATTGTCTAAGAAAGTAGTTTGCGATCACATGATAATGTGTCACATGACCATAGTTAAAATATAAAAAATGGCGAACAGAACTTCAACACCGTGACACCACCAACTATCGTCTGATGATTGACAAGAAACATGACTTATTATCTACATTTTGATATATATTTTAGGTCAGTACTTTAATTTAAGGCGGGTTGTTAAGATCTATGTGATATTGGAAAGTGCTGGTAAGCAAAACGCTGTACTGTAACCCTATGGGGACGATTTGGTGGTGCCTATTTTAAAGTTTTGACGGCGGAGTGATATGCCAAAGTACAAACCTTTATTCTACCGCAATATAATTCTGAGAATAATATACAGTATTCAAGCCTAAAAATTGTTTTCTTTTATAATATAAGCATTTCATATAAAGTTAAATCAGAAAAATACTAGTGTCATCAAGACATTTTGCATTTCTAAGATTCTTGGCATTCGGTGAGACGTTGACAGAGATTGTATGTGTATGCAAGGAACGACAACTCTGAATAGAGATGACACGGCAGTACAAACACTGTATTCAACTGAAAACTCTTGTCGTCCAGGTAAGTTTATTTAGTATACGCTGCATTTATTGATTATCGTGTCGGTATGCGAGAGGCCTCGATGTACGACACACCCATCTAAATTGCAAACAGACATTATATATTCTTGTTTTACTGATTTTTTTTTACATATTTTGCATTGCCAATGATGTAATTTTATTCCACATAACGGTTAAATAAATAGGCAAAATCTCGAGTTATAACGGTAATGTATCGCAGTTTTTCTTTTTTTTAACGCGTTTACTTTCATCACCATGTGTTTATTGTTTTGGTTGTTATCAAACAGGTATTGTTTAATTAATTTAACTAAGATGCATGGTTAGAAAGCCAAATAAATAGCCTTTCTAATGGTGTAATTTTGTTCCAAATAACGGTTAAATAAATAGGTAAAAACTCCAGTTGAAAAGGAAATATAACGCATTTTTTCTTTTCTTAAAGAGTTTACGCATATCACCGTGTGTTTATTGTTTTGGTCACCAAACATATACATGTATTGTTTAATAAATATTTACAGAGATATTAACTTTATTTGCCTCGTTCGAGGCCATCCCCCATAAATATATAAAATGTTGTAGAAAGTCTGAAAATCAATCAAATACAAATACAATCTCGGTCATAGTGGACAGTGGGACTGTTTTCTTTGTTACCCCATATAGATATCCTATAAATATACACTACATCACACATGGAATATCAAATTGTAACCATTCATCCATTCATGAGTGATAATAAACATATATACCCCTACAGAATATAACTACTTAGCACTCTTTTCTAAGCACTCTTTTCTTTGAAACATATATATATATATCTAAACATATATATATATATACGTAAATAATAAAATAAATCGTCAATCAAACAATCATAACATTTGTGTTCATCTGCAGCTATATGTCCAAGTATTGCTTGTTATATTTAGACATCAACTAAACCATATTTATGAGTTATATGCTTGTTATAATTACTGTACTATATCTAGACGTATACGCGCGTTATTATTAGCGGAGAAAAACAAACATGTATATACTTGCATACCAAAAATAAAAGTGACAACAAACATAACAACATAATTATATCTATATCTTCAGGTGCCTCTAAGATGCATGGTTATAAAGCCAAACAAATAACCTTTCTATTGATTGATGTTATTTCGAACATTTTCTTACCCAGAAGGGTCTGAGTCAAACGTACTATCCACTTGGCCACAGCAGCCTTTTTGTTTTTAAATAGATTAAACTCCAAAATAACTCCATTATGATAGCAACGGAAAGTTTCAGTTGCCATATAAGTTCTTTACATTGTTTTTTTAATGAACAACACACGAAATGGGAGCGCTTTGGTGCTGTATTTGTTGTATAGAATAAAATAGAATATATTGTTGTAACATTCATAACAACGTGAACATGTCAATGAACAAATAGGAAATCAAATGGATTACATATAAGTAAAAGCAGCAGATTTTAATGTATTGAGGGCCCTGCGCAAGACACTCCCAATTTGACGTGATGTACGTATGGGCTAAACATGTCTTGCGCCGATTCCACATGCGTACGTGAAATACTCCTGCACTTTCAAGAAAGAGTATTAAAATGGTCGGAAATGCTAAATAATATAATATATATAACAGTTCCCGCAGTATATAGAGGATCTTAAACGAGTTCCAATTTCATATAAGATTTATGAAACGAGCTATGAATTATTTTAATTTTAACGAGCCTTTTGGCGAGTTAAAATATAAAATAATTCATAACGAGTTTCATAAATCTTATATGGAATGGGAAGGAGTTTAAGATCCTTTTTATCACATAACACTGCAATCAAATTAATAAAAATTAATTCAGATGGACATATAACCGCCACGAAGTCAGACACACTTTAGCGCCAAAACGTCATAAAATATGTGACGTCGGAACGTCGCGTCTCACACATAACGTTGCGTATAAAGTAGTTCGTGTTTTTACTCTTTACAAATAGCAGTTTACGCCAAGTTTTTAACAAACCAACAACAACGTTTTGTATAACGTGCATTATTTTTCTAAGATGTCACATATAATAAGTTTATGACTCAGATCTGGGTGAATTTGTAATAAATAAAATAGTTTCAGTTAGTAAACTTGCGTAGTGTTACAGGTTTAACTCAACCAATCAAAATCGTTCCAGGTTGTATTACACGTGTGTCATACAATAGAATATTAAATCGGTGTTCGACACTCCCAAATAGGGACGTTATGTGATAAAATGTCAATCTGAAATAGATGTGTTTCATGAAAACAAAGGCATACTGAAGGCATATTACAACTATGAAAACATATTGTCCGGATTTTCATTCGCTCTCCGGATCTCCCGATTTAAGTGTACAATCTCTGGATTTTCCATCAAAACAAAATGTTCATGATTTAACAGCTATATTTTCACAATTTATCAGTTATCTCCCGAATTGGTCCTGTTACGCTCCCTAGCCAGAGGAGTATTAACAATTGTCGTGTCAATGAGGGTCGTCCGTGTAATGCAATGTCTGAATATACAATTAACACCTAAGGACATAATTAGTTCCTTCAGCGACATTGCGACATTTGCAATAGCAGCACTATATCTGTGGCTTCTTTAATTGGTCAAGCTAATTGAAATAACAAGTGTGAGGAACTAGCAACTCCTTGTGTGTGGTATCACTATAACAGCTGCTGCCGTGTACGATGATAACACAGATTAAAACTTAGAGTTATGAAGACTGTATTTGCATTTAGCATGCATCTGTATAATAAGGTAAGTGCACTTCCATGAAACATCAGTTGTGGTAGAAATTAAACCAAATATTTCTAATCGAATTACGAAGTCTTCTTTAAAATATTTTTGTTGTGCATGTTGAAGTATGCTAATCTATTATTTTCTATAAATACTTGTTAATTAAATTTGCGCTTCTTTAAGGATCGGCGCATGTCGCCGCGTAGCCATGGGAGAACACTGGTCGCTCGCGTGATATAATTCCAATGCATGTTTTATTTATTGTTTGTAAACATTGCTGGAACCGCACTATTAGCATACCTTTGCTCATGTGACATCCATCAGCGCATTAGGTCTCTCCCATGTATCCCAATTGGTTACGTGCTCGTCAATTCTGCCCGCTAATGTGGGCTTGAAGTTCAACCTTTTTTATTATTATTATTTACATCTATTGAATTCCGCCAAAATAGTGGTTTCTATTTACTAAACGTTACGGCTTTAACAGCATACAAAACGGCGATACATTATATTAACACAAAACGCAATAATAACAATAGGTAAATACAAATTCTTTTTAAATAAATACCTTGTCGGTAATTTTAGTGTCGGCTTGAAGATCAACACCATCAATCGGTATTCCATCAAAATACTTGTTCTATTTAGTAAATGCTAAATACTAGTACTAAGTAGTGTAATGTGTAGGGTCTCCGAGGGGTTTTGGGGGCAAGGGAACATGGCCATTTATTGTTGGGGAACAAGGGAACATTGCCTGTTATTGGTAATATTTTTGGAGAACAAGGGACATTTGTAAAATATTTTTGGGGAACAAAGCAAAATATGTTTGGGGAACAAGGGAACATTGGGTCATATTTTCAGGGAACATGGACACCTGGGAAGGCATTCAATGTTTGTCAACGTAATCATTTTGTGTTAAGCTAAACGTTACATTGTATTACTTACGCAAAACGCAATTATAACAATAAGTAAATACATGTTCAAATTTTTAGATACGAATAAATAAATGCACAGAAGAACACACTTTGGAAGTCTGAAAGCTCATTTAGTGTAATGAGGGGTATTGCGGAGAAATATACTGTGGCTGTTGTTGTTTGCTTGTTGCTAGGGCAGAAGTTGGGCCTCCACCCAAAAAATAAGGGAGATAATCTATGATTTAAAGAATTTAGAATAATTATATGAGTTATGTGTTCCTGATGCTTGAAAGCAACGAATACCATTGCTAGGAATTCAAATGTGTTGGAGCTATACCTGGGGCATTGTCGCAAGAGACATATTGCATATTGATCATTAAAATCATATCATAATTACGCGTTGCTACTCTCCAGTATCGTAGCGTGATAACATAGATACCATTGATGTCTATGCTTGAAGGGTCTGCTTTTAATGAGATTGGTATTTTCGAAACATACATGTGCCCCTTTAGAATCGCGTTGTTTTAATTAATATTTATGCCATGTTAATTACTGTCGGACTTTGTATATTATACATTATGTTTGCTGGTGGGGCGGGAAGACTTGACCAACAACGAATTGAAGGTTGGCTCCCCTTTTGCTGCAATATCACTTCATCAGCAGCCGTATAGCTATCCACCTTGAATACATCACGTCATCAGCTGCCGTATAGCTATCCACCTTGAATACATCACTTCATCAGCAGCCGTATAGCTATCCACCTTGAATACATCACTTCATCAGCAGCCGTATAGCTATCCACCTTGAATACATCACTTCACCAGCAGCCGTATAGCTATCCACCTTGAATACATCACTTCACCAGCAGCCGTATAGCTATCCACCTTGAAACATCACTTCACCAGCAGCCGTATAGCTATCCACCTTGAATACATCACTTCACCAGCAGCCGTATAGCTATCCACCTTGAATACATCACTTCACCAGCAGCCGTATAGCTATCCACCTTGAATACATCACGTCACCAGCAGCCGTATAGCTATCCACCTTGAATACATCACTTCATCAGCAGCCGTATAGCTATCCACCTTTATAGCTATCCACCTTGAATACATCACTTCATCAGCTGCCGTATAGCTATCCACCTTTATAGCTATCCACCTTGAATACATCACTTCATCAGCAGCCGTATAGCTATCCACCTTGAATACATCACTTCATCAGCAGCCGTATAGCTATCCACCTTTATAGCTATCCACCTTGAATACATCACGTCATCAGCTGCCGTATAGCTATCCACCTTGAATACATCACTTCACCAGCAGCCGTATAGCTATCCACCTTGAATACATCACTTCATCAGCAGCCGTATAGCTATCCACCTTGAATACATCACTTCATCAGCAGCCGTATAGCTATCCACCTTGAATACATCACTTCACCAGCAGCCGTATAGCTATCCACCTTGAATACATCTTAACACCGACGAACTCTGCATCCACTAGCATATTTAGGCTGATGGGGTCATTGTCGTACCGGGTACTACAGAAAGGCACCCGGGATACCTTTGCCAGACGGGCTATTCATAATTTTGATAGAGCATCATCAAAATAACTGACCAATCAGTGACCAGAAATGACCAGAAATGAGACATACCTAATACATTCTGGTAGGTGATAAACTCGGTCTTTATCCTTGATGTTCAACCAAGTTTACTGTTAAAATTAAGGTATCTACAGTGTGATTCTTTTAAAAACCTGCATATTTCATGTACATTCATGCAAATTTATTCAATATATGTATCTTTCAAAACCAAAATATTGAAAATTATCGCCTTTTTACTAGGCCAAAGATTTTTATTTTACTATAGAACCTAAGGATAAAAACCGAGTAACACACATTTTATCACCTACTGGAAATAAGATAAAAATTTCAACATCTCTGCAATGAAAAATTATGAATCGAAAGAAAACAGGCTATAAGCTGCCACAGACATATTATTAGGTCTGTGAGTATGACAGTCATGCGCTAGGTCCACCTAACACCCCATCCACTGAAGCCCCCTTGATTATACCGACCCGGATTTCTCTGTATCTTTTCCCTCTATCTGGGGCGGCTCTAAATTACCTAATAAATGTGTTGATGAATCTTTAAACAATAATTAAATTAAAAAAAAATAATAATGAACAAGTCAGACGATGTCTATTCTTTTTTTCGGGTATGGTCTTTGTGCAGATCTTTAAAGCGCGGGAAATTTGAGCAATGGCGGACTCGAGCAACAACAACCAGGAAATGCAAGAGAAACATACTGAAAATGAATCACTTACTACATCGGTTGAAGGAAGTAGGATGCGAACACTAAGAGATGTTATGAATAAAACCATTAAGTCATACACCAATAATCTTAAGTAAGCACTCCATTGTTTTTTAGCTGATAGAATGTGATGTTTACATATTTTTTCGAATAACCGGTGACTACTCTATTTGCTTCTAGTGAATTTTTAAATAGGGTACCGAAATATTTTAATACATGCGTTTTTCTCAAGTTTTTGTATTGATAACACTATAGCTATGTTTAATTATACAATTAATTTGCGTATACTTGCTACTTGCTAAATTGCTCATTTGACTTGAGAAGATGCAAAATTGAAATACCCCACCACACTTCTTCTTTCTATATTGTGCCGGGTTCCTTTGGAACATACTCGCACAAGTGTGAACTATGTACATGTGGTGAACTATGTACATGTGGTGAAAGATCCAAGTGAAGTTGCAGGGCTTTTTTTTGGCCGATTTTATAGCTGATATTCGGTCATATTCCCAATCGCCAAAAGTATGTCTTTTTCCCAATTTCTGCACGAAAATTCCCAATCCGAATCTCAAAAAATAAGCTAAATGAAACAAAAATCGACCTTTTCTTGGTACGAAAATATGGAGTACGAATCTACCGGAAGTGGTTTGTGTTCGGATATTTTCGTAAATTATCATAGGCATCAACTATAGGCATCAACTCTCTGATCATGTAGATCAGGATTTCAATGATAAACAAATAAAACAAAAATGTAGCACAATTCCAAATATTACAGAAAGAAACTTAAAAAAACAGAAGGTAAATCACGGACGATCGACTTATTATTCAATCAAGCCACATTGTAGTCGCAATCAGTCACAGCTGCCAACACAGAGACCTGTGGTGAGTCTGTACCATCTAAAGAAACTGATTTGCCTTGTGAGGAGCAGTATGTGTACCTTTTCTTGCTCATTGAACTAACTAAGGCCAAACAAAATAATAGTTGTGTTTCCGGTTACCCGACCTACCCTAGAAATTCCCGCCGACCCTATGGTTTTTATTGAATTCCAAAAATTGTTTTTAAAAAAATCAAGCCGACCCCCGTCCGTAATGGATTCTGTAATATACCGTCTCCCTGTCAGGCAGGCGAGTTGATAGATAATGCAGGGTTCTCAATAGACGCGTACACACGCGTTTTGACGCATGGAAATTCAATTTGACCCAATTCTGACGCAGCTAATTTACCACCTGTGCGTTTTTATGACGCGCGTGTATTTGCTTCCAAGCATCAATCCAATACACACGTACCTATTTTCGATAGCCCAAACATCACAATATAAATGAGCACGCACTGCATAACAGTGATTGACACCTTGGCTGACGACCTTGATCGCCTCTAGACCAATCAAATTCGCTGGCTGCTGTCACAGCTTGTGTGCGGAAATAGACTGTCTATAAATGGTGTCATTGTGTAATCTAATTGCTGCTATTGTGTTAATAATTTAACGATTATCTTTGAAGTTGATGATGCTTTTTGCGGGTGGAGACTATTATGCCCTCATTGGATTAATTGGTTAATTGATTGCTACCGGCTTCTGATTGATTACCGGTTAATTAGACCGAACTGAAATAAAACAAGTGCTAGCGGTCAAACATGTGAAAAATATAAAAATCGGCAAAAATAAAATTGACTTTATTTGTGTTTGTTGACGTTGTTTTTTATTTGTGTTTGTTGTTTGTTAATTTTGTTTTACGCACGTTTTAAAGAACAAAGAAATCCTAGGTGCAGTCCAGTCTGACCCCGAAGAAGCAGAAAATAAGAGAGCTAGTACTATAATAACACCAATAACTTATAATATATAATATCACCAATAACTTATAATTTTAACAGATGTGGACCCCAACTTATTAAACAGCCTTTCATTACTTTGAATCTTTGACATAATGACACATTATTGTAAAATGGAATAGTAGTTTTTTAAGTTCAAATGCATATCCCTGCACACCTTTCTTGGCAATAAAATATTTACAGAATTCACAAAAATGAAAGTTATTAAAGGATGTTTTATAAAACGGCGCTTCGATTTGTTTGATTTATATTTGACCTTTGACATTTCAATGTAATGTAATATACATAGTGATATAGAACATGTGTAATATACATAGTGATATAGAACACAAGACGAGGCAGGATTTGTCCGGCACCAGTTTCAGCACAATTTATTAAGGTTATACAAAATATGTCACAAAGTAGGTGATATTAAAGAGTGTGAACTTGCTCTATATCACGAGGAGTTTTATTGTCAGACAAAAAAAAAAAAAAAAAAAAAATCCCTACCTACCCTACTAAGGCCTAAAAAAAAAATAGGTTTGTTTCTGGTTACATGCCCCAAAAAATATGGGTCGGTAGGTAGGCTTTTTTTTTTTTTTTTTTTTTTTTTTTTTCTCCAAGACAGACAACACAATCATAAATATTTACTTTCATTATGCATTAACTGCAACATCACATCATGTTTAGGAAGGCAAATTAGATCCCATGAATTAGAAGTGACGAGTTTTAATTTTTATTTTTTTTTATTTTTTTTTTTGGAAGGGCACCTTGACTTTTTTTTTCGGAGGTCCATAAAAAAGTTACGGTCGGCGGTAAAACGGGAGGGTCGGTCGGGTAACCAGAAACAAACCTATTTTTTTTTTAGGCCTAAATTGGCAATAAAAAGTAAAACCAAAAAAAAAATATTTCACCTACCTACCTACCCTATCTTTTTTTTCAATGTACCGTATTTGTCGGGGTATAGCGCGCACTTTTTTACCCCAGATTCTGTGGCTGAAGTTGGGGTGCGCGGTTTAAGCAACAAGTAATGATTTACTCTTTTTTTTTCAGCCAAGACGAGAAGTTTTGTGGTTTTCAAAAAGTCGCAAGACCGGCAGTTTACTACAGAGATTGAATCGAACAAAAGTTGGCTTGTTTCTATTGTTTCAATAAAATGCGTTGTATGCTATATGCTTATTATCAATAAAAATAATAAAATCAAACTTTACCATGTTTTGTGTTGATTATTGTTGAGAAAATACCATTGAATGTTGAAAAATATCATTGTTTACATAAATCGGCAAAGTAACAGGAAACACAACTATTATTTTATTTGGCCTAATCATGTTAATTCCATGCAATTATACCTGAAAAAGTACTTATTAGTGAAATTTAGCTATGTTATTTTCCCCAATTTTGAGTAAAATGTTGCTAAAATTCCCAATGCCTGGGGTATGGGTCATGTTCCCAAAATCAGGAAAAAAAGTCCTGAGTTGAAAACAGGTTCTCGATGGATTGGGCATTGACTAGGCTGGATGGTATGGAGTTCCAAAGCCTGATTCCTGACTGGAAGAAGGGGTCCTTGTACTCAAGTGAATCTTAGGGGATGAGGATTCTGCTTGAGTGTCCTCTAATGTAAGCACCTGTCGGATGGAGGTATGGTGATGCTGGGATTTCAATAAGCTGGTGTACAATCCGATACATCATAACGGCTTTTGTTTGTTGTCGTCGGACTTGAAGCTCTTCCCATTCCAAATTTTGAAGCTTGGTGATGACACTGCTGGTTCGCCGATAATCGCCAGTGGTAAACCGAGCTGCCCTGTGTTGTACTGCTTCAAGCTTGGCAAGTGTTTGATTTGGTAGGTGGGTCCCAAACAGTCTACGCATACTCCAACTGTGGATGTACTAGTGATTTGTAGCATGTTGATTTTACTTGACAAGTTGTTTGGGGCATGTGGACAGGTTTCTGCGAAGGTTCGCTGTGGTTTTGTTTGCCCTCTTTGTAACCCGAGACTGTATGTCTGTTCCATGATAAGGTGCTATAAATGGATACTCCCAAATATTTGGCCTTTGATGTCATTTTCAGTTCTTGACAATCCGTCTCTTATTTGTTATTTGGATGACCTCGCACTTGTCAGGGTTAAAGTCAGGGCTCGAATTTAGCACTTGCATTTTGCGAGTTTGAATTTCAAAAGTTGAAATTGCAACAGCTGGCAAAATTTTGCGAGATGCTCTCAATCTAAGAAATTCGTTAATGTATGACTTAACGGTTTTCCAATGATAAAATAATAAATAATAGCTAAAACAAATAGATCTCGGATATGTTTTCGAAGTTGTTCGTCGAAAAATAATAACTACATGCGTCGTCGACAACACCGTTGTCAAGGCCATATTTTATTATAATGATCTTGTATTTTTAGAGCATGCTAAAATTAGACAGACTGTGTCGTATTTTATCGATCTCGCGCGTCACTATTTTAAGCGTATAATAATGTGATACCATCTAGGAAATTGTCGGCTGCTAACATGACCTGGAAAATAATTGTTTCGGTTTCGATTCTTCAGCAAAAAGAAAAGTTGATCCCTCAGGAATCCGAACCAAAAAAAAACAACGAAATAATCCATCTGTAAAACTGTTTTAAACTGGAAACGAGAGATACATAGTACTCTTTCGTACAAACTTAAAGATGGGAATGTGTGCGACATTTGGTGTCGGGAGTATGCAACAGACAGATCGTCCACAGTACGAACCTTTCTATTTATTATTAATGTATGATGCAGTCTCCTTTTAACTAGATTTAGCAGCTTATTGACCCAGATAACACTGCAGTTCTCCGAATTAGCCAGACAGTTTGGTGACCTGTGTATACACGATTAGAGCAATCCAATTGGATACTATTAATACACGGGCATCTGATTGGGTATAAATACATTGTAGATACATACACTGCATGGTACATGGGGGTTTCCAGAAGGTAAATAAAAATTAACACAGACGGCAATTTAAAAAAATGACTAAGAAAACACACAGTAATTACATACAAAACACAAAGATTAAGTATACTATGATAATAAAAAGAGAATATAAGTGGAAATAGGTTTTTAGGTCTACTGATCAAAGATCAGTACAGCCTATGCCATGGATTGTATAACTAATCAGGATTGTGAACATTGTGTTGTTGTTGTCTTTTGTCTGTTACATTACAAACGAATGGTTACTTCTGTTCATGAATAAGTATTCAAGAATACTCTATCAGTCATATAATAGATCATACACATCTGGTTTATTGTTACATTTTATTTACCCATGCCAGGTTACACACATTTAATAACATTTTATTTTGCAAATAATAGCTCTGGGCAAATAACATAATGATTTCATAGTATTGGCCAGTAGATTTCCAATTTGGCGAATTGAAATTTTACGCACTGGCCAAAGTTTGCGAGTGCATAAAAAGGTTAATTTCTAACTCTGTAAAGTCCATTAGCCAGTCCTTTTCCCATTGTTGAAGACGGTCCAGGGATCATTGGGATCTAACCGTTAATGCCACTGGCCAGTCATTGGGATCTAACCGTTAATGCCAATGGCCAGTTACTCCTTCCTTCACCCTCACCACACACAGTAAATGTAGGTGTATACTTTTTTTCTACAAACAGATGATGTAATCGAAATACCTGAGTTTCAACTTTTTAAGGCCAAGCAAAATAATATGTGTGGTTCAGGTAAAAAAATATAGGGTAGGTAGGTAGGCTTTTTATTCTCCCCTCAATAATGAATTCAATTCTGATAATGAATTTAATATGTTAAATTACTATACCTTGACTTCGATTTTTTTTCAATTATCAACAATTTTTTTTTTTTTTTTTTTTTTTTTAAATTTTTGCATAAAAAGTTTTAGAGTCGGCCCCTTAAAATGGGGTCGTCGGGTTACCTGAACCACACATATTTTTTTATGTGGCCAAAAGGAAAGAGAGACGATCTAGAGGAGTGATTGGTGTCGATCTAAATACATATGATAACCTTCATAATGATACTGTCCTTCAGTTTTATATGAAATGTGTGTATGAATTAAACAAAGCTGAATGCTACTGTCAGTTTAATTCAGTGGATAGGATAGCCAATAAACTGTATGTGCCAATGGCCCCATATGCCAGAGTATCAATGGGCCATTTGTGGTTCTAATGGGCCATGTTCAAATACATATCTGTCATTTAGACATCCATCCAAAAAATAAAAAACAAAACTGGTTAAATCAACTAGTCTACTTTAATGCCATAACACTGGTTAAATACATGTAGATAAATATTTCAAGACGAAAGAAAAT
>JAWPHD010014378.1:0-61723 GCA_037043455.1 Cyrtodaria siliqua
AGCCAGGACCGAATTTGGGTTAATTATCGAAAATTCAGAAAAGTATTTCCTACCTTACCAGTCCTTCGGATGAGATTAAACCGAGGTCTGCTCACTAAAATGCTTAGTGCAATAAAGCGAGGATAAATAAACGCTTATACACGATGTAATGAATTCTTCCTATATGAAGCTATGATATGCACACCTCAAACCTACAGATGGATAGAAGGGTGGCCATATATACAAAATCAATCCTAAACTCAATACTGGTTGAAATGCATTGACTAAAAGAATTTGCATGGTGTGAAATAAAACTCCATAATACTGATATAATTACAATAACACCCGAACAATAGGCCCAACATCCTCCCCACCCCACCACCCCACACCCCCTCTACATGAGAGAGTGAAGAGGGATAGAGAGAAGAAGAAATAGTGTTGTAGTATATGTATGTATGTACGTGGGATGTCCTGAGGACTACTTGAGGGATATCCATACTGCTGATGTATTTATTGAAAGTGTCAGAAAGAACTTTCTTTTTCAACATGTTGTTGAACCAACGAGATATAGAGCTGGTGATGATACATCACAGCTTGACCTCATATTTACGAATGCGGAAAATATGATTGAATCAATCAACTCCAATTCAAGCTTAGAAAAAAGTGATCATATAACCTTAAGTTGCCTAAACTGAACTTCCATAAAGGTAATTATGTTCAGTTAAATAGTGAACTGGATGGTGTCGATTGGAATGATGTGATAGGGGGAAATCAATAACTGAGACCTGGAGCAGCTTTTCTGAAATCATTCTGACAAAATGCTTTGCCATAAACGAGGTAACTGTCTATTTAAAGTCATCAAAATAAAACAAGGAAATGGACAAAATATAAACGCTGTTAAAAGGATACTAATTATAATGTGTATAAAATGCAAGGAACAACCTTGCTGGTGAACTTAAAAGATGCAAATATGACTACGAAAAGGACTTGTCAACAAAAATCAAAACAGACGACACACTATTCTGGAAATACGTCCGATCTCATACCAAATCAAACATTTCGATATGCAACCATACGCCGTCATAATGATGACATTAAATACAGCCAGTCCACCGCCATATGCCTGACATCTTCGGAATAACTAACATTCTGTACTATTGTTTTTTTTATTAATATTGAGTTCTGCTCAACCCGGGGCTAGGGGCGTGAGCGGTAGCAAGCATATTTCACTACCGTTCATGAACAGTTTCAATCAAACCGAGACTGCAATATTTCATATTTATCGTGTTCGGCCGTTTCAAAGGTCCACTCTCATACTCTTTTATATAGCACAGTGGCGTTGCTTGTGCAGTGTGGCGGCAGTAAAACGTTCCCACGCGCTTGCAATCAGGACTGTTATTCATTTGATCTTTGGAGATCACTGAACCCGATACTTATATATAGATATCGGTGTTATATTTTCAAATGTTTTTGTTTTCTTACTTAAATTTTGATTCGGTGGTTCCACTACTCCGGCCGATAAAGCCTTAAGGCTCTGGGTAATGTTTAACCACCCATAGGATATGTTGTCTGCTTTTTAATTTAGTCTTTTGACTGTTACTTGTGATGCGCAGGCTTCTTAATCGCTGCTCCCAACTAAATTCCATTTTGTGTATTTCGCTCTTCGGGGCATAGCATTTTATTAGATACTGGGACCATACGCCGCTGGACAGGGAATGGTGACATTAAATATAGCATGTCCACCGCCATATGCATGCCATCTTCGAGATGGTTGAAATTCTGTACTATTGATATTTTATTAATACTGAGTTCTGCTCGACCCGGGGCTAGGGGACGTGAGCGATAGCATGTATATTTCACTACCGTTCATGAACAGTTTCAATCGAACCGAGACTGCAATATTTCATATTTATCGTGTTCGGCCGTTTCCAAAGGTCCACTCTCAATCATACTCTTTCATATAGCACAGTGGTGTTGCTTGTGCAGTGTGGCGGCAGTAAAACGTCTCCCCGCGCTTGCAATCAAGACTGTTATTCATTCGATCTTTGGAGATCGCTGAGCCCGATACTTATATATAGATATCGGTGGTACATTTTCAAATGTTTTGGTTTTCTTACTTAATTTTTTATTTAGTCTTTTGACTGTTACTTGTGATGCGCAGGCTTCATAACCGCTGCTCCCAACTAAATTTTCTGTACTATTGATTTTTATTAATATTGAGTTCTGCTCAACCCAGAGCTAGGGTGCCTGAGCGGTAGCAAGCATATTTCACTACCGTTCATGAACAGTTTAAATCAAACCGAGACTGCAATATTTCATATTTATCGTGTTCGGTCTTTTCCAAAGGTCCACCCTCGTACTCTTTTAGAAAGGACCAACGGTGATCTAACAAGGAATGATAATGAAAAAGCCGACCACGTGTCAGTATTTACTAAGGTAAACACAGACTATATACCAGTATTGGAAGAAAAACTAACTACCACTAGGTCAACATTACAAAAGAAAAGCCCAACAAACTACTAAATGAAATTAAATCTTCTTAATACCAAGGCCCTGATAATCTCCATCCTAGAGTATTAAAATAATGTGCAAATACATTATATTTCACCCGTTACTAATCTATTAAAATCCACGAATGAAGGGAATTTACTGGGGAAATGGAAAACGGCAAATGTAACTGCAGTCTTTAACTCGGGGGAAGAAATCAAAGCCTGAAAAGTACCGACCAATCAGTCACACCGATATTGTAGAACAATGGACAAAAGACAAAGTAGATCGAACTGGTTGACCATCTCGTCAGGAACCTTCTGCTATCAATCCACCAACATTACCTAGTTTCAGACGGGGCTGCTCCTTTGCTACTCAGTTATTGGAGTGTCTTGACGACTGGTCAGAAGCTATGGATAACGGTGAAGAAGTTGATGTCATTAACCTCGACCTTAAATCGGCATTTGAAACTGTCCCATATAAAAGTTTAGAGAGTAAAGTGAAGTCCAAAGGTATATCAGAACATCTATACAAGAATATTGAAGAGTATTTAACAAATAGAAAACAAAGGCTAGTGGTAAAATGGGCATGTGTCTGATCTCAGGGATGTTCACAGGGCAGTGTTCTGATGCCTTTTCTGTTCTGTTACTTATATTGTTTGTTTGTTTGTATGGTGTTTACATGACGGTCGCTTTTTTGTGTGGTGGATACAGACCCACCCACTTTTCCTGGGTATAACCAATACTACCATCCATAATAATCGAAACTTCCTCACTTATAAAGAAATATAAAAAGATCGGACAGGTAAAGTAGCATTCAAAGAGGACAGTCAACCACAGAACACAGAAACAAACACGCAAACAGACGAACAAGAAGGCAAAAGTAACAATAAATGCATATGACATCACAAACACAAAAGGATTGACAATAGGGCTACCGCCTTGGAACGGTCAGTGGCAAAGTAGGCCACTTGGGGGGGGGGGGGGGGGGGGGGGGGGTTAAACCGGTTCTAGGGTGCACCAAACCTTACACTTACCCTACTGTCATCCCATTAAAACAGGACAGTGTAAATAAAGAAATCCCAACCATGATCTAATCTCTAACCAACAAGGCAAGTTGAGCTCCCAGTGGGATTCGAACCCGCAGAGGTGAGAGGAGAAGGTTTACAACGCAACGTCGTTAAGGGGTAATTGACCTATTCGAAAATGTAAGGGTACGCATATGAACTATATATATTTGTAAATTTGAAGATATTTGCGATTTGATTATGATTTTTTTTTGTCTTCATGTTAACAGGTTTTTAATAATAACGTCTCAAATATATCTGTGTTTGGTGTTTTTCCATAAAAGTCGCGTTGCACTCAATTGTCAACGTTTTTAGCATCACAGTGTTAATTTAATCGCATGCAACTATTTTTTATATCACACTGTTCGTCTTGATTAGACCTTTCATCTGATATATAAATGATATCATTTAAATTAAGCTGTAAACTATTATTTACAGAATTTCCTATTTCTTTCGTCGCTTTTTTTAATGTGGCATTTTAAGGGGAAAAAACGACGTTAAAGCCAAGTATCTTTTATATGATAAAAAGAGTATGGAAGTGGACCATTGGAAACAGCCGAACACGATAAATACGAAATATTGCAGTCTCGGTTTGACTGAGACTTTTCATGAACGGTAGTGAAATATGCTTGCTACCGTTCAGGCCCCCTAAAAAACTGCAACATTTTAGCATGATTAGAGAATTTAATTTCCTCCCGGAATGTAAAACAAATGTGCTGTCATCGGAATAATTATTCAGTACTATTACTATTTTATTACTTGTTTATTGATCCCAAACTCCTTCGAAAAAATGAAGTCCCTGTCGACGTCTAACGTAAACATATGTTGTAAAATGTGTCTGTTGATGAACTTTAAGTATCTATCATCCAGATACACACAAGCTGAATGAGAGCGCAAACGATTGCCTTAAATTATATTCAGGAATCTGATGATGGCCAATTCGTAATCTTTTCTGATTCCCTTTCATCTCTTCAAGCTCTGGGTAATATGAAACATGATAACGCAGTTGTGCTTCAACTTTTAGAAAAGTACAATTCTCTTATAGTTGATAATGTTATTATTTTCTGCTGGCTTCCAAGCCATGTAGGAAGGAATACGTGGTAATGATAGAGCTGATAGTGCTGCTAAGGCAGCATTAGATTTACATATATCTAATGTCAAATTACCTTATACTGATTTTAAAAGTTGTATTAACACATATACTCGTAACGCTTGGTAATCCGCTTGGGATTTGTCAGTGAACAATAAACTCCATTCAATTAATTTTTATAACCGTTACTCAGGGAATGGCGTTCTTCTGGTAGACCCATTCGTCGAGAAGAAGTTGTTCTAGCCCGGTGCAGGATAGGGCATACACGTTATACTCATTCATACTTATAACAAGGTGAGCAATTACCAGAATATATACCCTGTTTTGCACCGTTAACAGTCAAACATATCTAGTTGGAATGTGTAGACTTTGATCCAATTACAATGTTAATACTATGAAAGAGTTATTTGATACTATGGATTTTAGTCTTGTTTTAGATTTCTTGAAAAAAATCAGACTTTAAAAATCATTATAATATGTTCTTATATATATTTACCTGTTTATATACCCGTTGACGGGTATTTGTTGATTTACATACATTATACACACAGTTTATATTACTACCATATCATCTCTTATTTGTAAATAGTTTTGTCTTTATATATTTATATTATTTTTTAATTACTACCTCATTTTTTCATCTTTCATCAGTTTTTGCACACAATATGACCTATTTATGTGTCGACGTGCCGTAAAACATCATTCATTCAAAAAATGGGGAGAGGGGTGGGTGGGGTGGAAAGACAATATCCAGGTTTTTTTATCTTAGTTGACTAAGAGGGCATGCCCATTAGAAAATCTTTGCTTCTGGTACATTTTCAGAATATGTTATTCGTAAACTCATATGATGAACAAAGTTGGACCTGGTGAGAGCTCCCTAAAATCCGACAAACATGTTAATTACATATATGCTTGCCTGCTTCTTTGATTTGGGGTTGGGGTGGGTTTGCGTGGTGTGGTAATCGGAGCACCGATTTCACCCTGTTATCTGGGCGTAACCAAATTCAAACTGTAAAGTGTGCATTGAATGTTGTTTAACGGCGCATCAACACGTTATTAGTATATACTCCTCAAAATAAGATTAAAGTTTGTATCATCGCACAAGTTTAAATACACACTGCATTCCAAAAATGGAAACTGTTTCGTGCTTCTGTATTCTTTAGGAACATTTTATTTTACACGGGAAAAAAATAATTTGAAAATTCAGATTTTGAAATTTCAATAAAATGGTGTTTTTTTCACTCAAAATTGTTATTTCGTATTATGTTCATGGCTATTGATTCCTTAACAAACATCTGTCACCATTTTCTTAGAATAACTCTACAGATAAGCGTGCAGTGCCAAATATGCAACTTGGTCTTGAAAAATTGCTTGATTTTGGATGGGATAAAAAAAAATCAACGTTTTTTCAAAACAGTTCGGTGTATGTCAAACGTTAGTCAATTTCGGGGAAAATTAAAAGTTCACGTCCATAGTTCCATTGGTAGTGATTAAATAGGGCTTGATTTCAGAAAAAGAATGTTCTAAAAAATAAACTGAAACGGTAAATGATTTCGGACAAACAGTTCATTACTACTATATATACGCAAGTATAGGTTTATTATGTCGGACATCGTATTGAGAGGTTTACACAGTATGTGACGTCATGCATGCGCGTAGCTGGGCTTACGCACCTACGCACGTGCGTACAATTATTTGTCTATGTCCGAAAAAATGCGAAAAACGCAATAAAAACTGAAGCGGAGTGGGTGGGAGGGGTGAGTTGTATTAAAGTTCCATATGCCGTACCTGATTTGATTTTGTCTTCTGATTTCAATGTGTATTAAAATAGCAGTCAAAATAAGCTTAAAATTGCTATGAAATATACGCCAAAACTCACCTATGATCGTCTGGAAAAAAATATCACGGGGCAGCATGCCCCCGGACTCATATAGTGCGTAACTTAAATTTGGACCCAGCTACGCGCCTGTGATATTGTGCTTTCCCTATTGACAAAAGTATTTGTTTTTAGTATTACTGTTTTGGGGCAAATTAATGATTTTTAGAAATTATCAAAAAGCTCGGACAATTTTTAATTAACAGAACAATGTATATCAAGATTTTGTTCTTTCATCTAATGCAGAAGACCTGACAATATCCAGTTTAATGCAACATTGCTTACATATTCTGTGTATCTGTTTGAAAATGTTACCCAGCTAGCACGCTGATCGGGTGAAGAACGGAATATCAGCTAAATATGCCAACATTGGGCAGATGTTGTACCGATATTGGCAGATATCGGGTGAAGAGCGGAATATTGGCTAACTATGCCAACATCGGACCGATGTTGGGCCGATGTTGTACCGATATTAAAATATTTTAGTAAAACATTTTTAAAATCTACACATTTATTGCAAGCAACTATTGCAATAAATTATTATAAGTTCATTTCTTTCAAAATATTTATAAATATATTTTGTTTTTTGTTTTAGCAAAATCAATATCGGGCCGACGAATGGCCGATATCATTTTGTTAACAAGGGAGATTCATCGGGCCGCTGTCGGTCCGACATATCACTCCATAAATCAATAAAGGGAGGTAATGACGTCATTTTCAATATTGTGTATTTACTGTTAAAGGGAATGTAGCGACACAGCCAAACCATCTGTATTATTGAGAGTTCTGAAATACTTGAATATGGATGAAAGAATTATCAAAATCGGATGATAAACAAAGAAGATATGATCATTTGACGTTTCTGTTGAAACGGATATGGAAGCGGCCATTTTGAGAGTTATGTCATCACGGTTCTAAATGACCATATATGGAATATTAATAAATATGAAAATTTACTGATTTATAAGGGAAAAAGGACAACAACTGTATGAAAAATATGTAATACTTAATGGCAGTAATACTTTATATGACCAGTAAAAAAAATCATTCATTTGCAGTGATTTTCTTCGTTTTAAATGATATTTATCAATATTCCATATATGGTAATATGGAACTATGACGTCATAGTTCTAAAAATGGCGACTCCCATATTCGTTTTAGAACAACTTTTAAATGGTCATATCTTTTTTGTTTATCATCCGATTTTGATATTTTTTTCACCTTTTTCCAAGTTTTTCAGAACTCTCAATAACGGAGCTTGTTTGGCTATGTCGCTACATTCCCTTTAATGTAAAAAGATATTCTTCACTTTGTTCTTTCTTATAATGAAAATGATGCTACCTACATTCAAATGAGTTTTATTTATTGCTAATGAATATGTTTGCAGTCGAGCTAATTGAGATAAACACCAACAGGAAGATATTATATAGGTAGTATATATAATGAAAACATTATAGACATTAAGATACCAAGTCCAGACTCTATTGTACCCATCTCGGGGTAGATATCCGAAAGGCTTAACCGAGTTTGTTTGTGGAGGGACTATAAACCTTAGAACCACACACACACACACACACACACCGATATTAAGATACCGTAGCGCCGTGGTGTAATGGTTAGCATTGAGGCTTGGTAACCCAGGGATACATACAAACTCTTCTCCCCTGGACATAACAAATCACCAGTGTTAAATCGGTTTTTCAACGGACATGGACAGTACTGTGTGTGATATATATTGGACATGAACAGTGATAGTGTTGTTTTTTTCATAGTGAGCATTTTTTAATTATTCCAGTAATAGTGCCGTCCAGATGACTGTTTACACCATCTGGTTCTTAATTGTAAATAAATAAAGATTTATGAAGAAAAAAAAAATAACACAGGTATCGCGCGTTCAATCCCAGCCAGGACCGAATTTGAGTTAATTATCGAAATATTTCAAAAGTATTTCCTACCTTACCAGTCCTTTGGATGAGACTTGCTCGCTAATACAGCGAGGATAAATAAACGCTTATACGCACACCAAAGATAACGTAAGGTGTATCGAATATGTTGGTGGAGATAAAGATATGCATCTGGACATACAAAATATAGTTTCTCAACAACGTGTACTTACATATATTGTATGCGTTTTATTTAGTTTTACAACACTTGTATCTTTCCATCTGGTGCCTTTTCCCGGGATGTCAGGTTGTTCCCGACCTTACCTCGCGGTCGCGGGGAACGCACTGAGGTGTATAATTGCCAGTGTTATTTTTTTATTAAATTGTAAGTCGCATGCATATGGGACAAGTCTTTCGTAAAATATAGTTTCTCAACAACGTGTACTTACATGAGCCGAAACACGCGAAAATGACCATTCAGACAAAATTGTGACATTTTATGTTTTTTTATGATTATGAATCTCGGTGATTTTCTCTTTAAAATTCTCTTTATTTCGTGTTGATATCTTAATTAAAAATGATTTTATCTCAATTTGAAAATTAAAGATTGTACTCGCCATTAATTTTGACGTTGACGTTAGCGTCTTGGACGACGTCATTGATTAAATAACACCAACAAATATAAACAGTTACCATTTTTTTAAAGCATCAGCTATTTATATTAAGAAAACATATTCCCTATGATATAATAACTAGGTAAAACACGGAAGTGATGAGAAATTTGATTAGTAAGTAACTGATTACCGGCCGACGTCATAAATTGTTACTTTATGACGTTGTCGTCTGAACGTCCGAAGGGACGTTTTCTTGTGTTGCGGCTCACATATATATATTGTAAACAGCACTCACTTACAGTTTTCAATTGCATTTGTTAAGTGTTACTCTAAGTATAGTATTAATGATTTTTTATATGACTCCACTGGACATTACATATTCAACAGTGTTCAACAGTGTTAAATAGTTTTTTCAACGGACATGAACAGTGAGTGTTGAACAGTGATAGTGTTTTCATAGTGAGCATTTTTATATATTGAAATATTATTTCAGTAATTTCTTCTGTTTACGAGTGCCATCCATCTGGTTCTTAATTGTAAATAAATAAAGATTTATGAAAAACAAAAAAGATAATACTGTATGTTGCGAAACATATATTTTGGATTGGTAATTCGATGCTCTATCTACTGCGCTAGCTGGGTGGTCAATAAAATCCACTGAAGGATTTTGACAAAAGAATGAATTTGATGTTTAGCTGACATCGATGTCATTTTCATATCGGGCACACATCGGATTGACGTCAGGCCTATTTGCAGCCGAGATTATAACCGATATCGGGCCGAAATAGACAACGGTTTGATGTCGGCCCGATATAGAATGCTGGCTGGGTATGTAGTCAATTTCAATGGTAAGCATACGGAGAAATATTATTGCGGTCCTTAATTTATTTTGAGGATTTTTCCTGAAGTACTAATTAACCTTCTGGATGTGGTGGTTCCAAAGCAGATCATTACGTATGTTGACATCGAGGTACGTTGCACTTATAACCGTCTCAAGGTTTACCACCACTAATTACATGTAAGCCTCCGAGGTGTAGATGTAAGCCTCTGAGGTGTACCTCCGAGGTGTAGTCGAATGTAGTTCCTATAATAAAAAGTAATCCCTCCTTTTTTGATGAAAACGGGCAAAATAAGTAGGGGGAAAGTGCCCATTTCTATTCGATTTTGTGGTTGTATGTATAAGAAGCGTATTAATAAGTTTTATTGGATCACTGATGAACATTTTCGAAATTTCGACAGTATGCTTACGCTTTGTGAGCAATGAAAACAGTCAATCAATGAAAACAGCTGTACTCTTGACCTGTTTAGTAAACAAACAAGAACTTTCTTACATGTCTTGTGACCCTTTCCTGGTGATTTTTCAAGTGGAAAATTAGTTTTCTGTATGAACATTACATTGCCGCATTATCCATACTTTACTCTTTAGTTGAATTTGCAGCAAATCATTAATATGTGACACTTTAACATTGGTGTCTATGGGGAAAATAATTAATGGTATAATACCTCTCAAGAGTCTGACCTTACAGTATGAATGCTGATGGGACTGGAGTTATTGAGCGTGTGATTTGGATAAGTATACACTTACAATGTACCTGCATTGAACTCCATGTCCCATACAGAAAGCTTGTCTAGGTCCTGCTGCAATACTTAATGCATCCTGAATACTGGAGACGGCGAGTTACACTGCGGTGTCGTCTGCAAACAATATTACCTTTGGCTTAATGTTATTCGGAAGGTCGTTGATATAATCAAGAAAAAAATCGGGGCCCTAAACAAAACCTAGCTTTGGGTACCCCAGATGTTCAGATGTTACATCGACAGGATCGGACTCACCATTTTCCAGGAGTACCTGCTGCACTCTGTTAGACAAGAAAGCTTTCATTCCTGCTGGAGTTTGAACAGGATATTTTTTTCTCAAACATGGATGTGGGAGGACTTGGGATATTAGCTTACCACAAACTGCAAGTAGAAAGAGCCAGATATATTTACCTGACCTAAAACCCCAAAGTTAAATAGATTGTGTCATAACTGCAAACAAATTGAAGGTGGACTTCACTTCTTCACTCGGAGACTGCAGATAAATGTATGTCTAAAGGATCTGTGGTGCACTGTGATTAAAAAATGTGAATTGTATTGTAGCTAAAAAGTACCAGACACCGTTTAACCATTCTACTGCGCATGTCTGCGCATGACCGTTGTTGTGTGCCTTCCCCGCATATTTAGTCATTCTTTACTCGCGCATGGTTCGATCAGGCGGACGGAGATTTTCATTGTTTAATTGTTTTTTTATGCTTGGAATTGTTCTCTCCGGATACTCCGTTAACCATTGAAAATTACGTCCACTAAGGAACGCAGGTCCAACGGTCTGGTGGCGTCGAAACGGGTAAGTATTTTTTTTTTAATTTTCATATCTCTCGATTGGTTCGCTTGGTTCGCTTGGTTCGCTAATGCCTCGGTCAGATGAGACCCTACGGGTGGTCCCGGGCCCGTAGGACTTGGGGAGCCGTACGGGCCTGTGGGAAGTCCGTACGAAATCACTCTCCTGCGATGTTGTGGTCACATGTATACGGTAAGGTGCACGTTTTGGCACCGTACGGGCCCGTGCGGATGCCGTACGGGCTTGAGAACACCCTTACGATCAGTTGTGCGGGTACGAGCCCGCAACGGTAAGGTGCACTTGCGGGCACCGTACGGGCTTGAGATTTTTTTAAAGCCGATAGGACCCAACAGACCTGCGGGCCCGTAAGGGACACGTACGGGCCCCGCACAAATGTCTAATTTGGCCCTTACGGGGCCCGTAAACTGCCCGGGAGCTTCATGTGATCGGGGCAATACCCTGGGCCAAGATCTACAACCTTTCATGCAAAGGGGGTCGACACGGTGTTGGGATGGTGTTCAAATGGTTTGGTATCGAGTCCTGAAACCCCAAATATCGAAAACCCATGTTACTAAGTATACATATTAACAAGGGGTTTGGCTTTCAAAATGCCATTCTGTGCAGAGAACATGACTAACTGGCCAGAAAATAAAGGATTAACATGATAATCTATTCACATGGGGCTCTATTTGAAGCAATTCATAACTTTCACATCCGGTCAACTTCCGGTATGCAGAGATATTCAGTGGGTGAAAATAAAGGGGTTTACTCGGACTTTATCCTCAATCTCTATATAAAAAATAAATAAATGAGGACTGGCGTGGCGCAGTCGGTAGGGCGGCGGATTTGTAACCGGAGGCCCCGGGTTCAATCCTCCGTGGTGCCGCTGAGTTCCGTCGGTGTGTTCTTGGGCATGACACTTTCCCTGAGCTTGTCCGTCTGATGGGGACGTAAACCGGGCGGTCTCGTGTATCGGTCTATCCTCCGAGCACCTTAAAGAACCATAGGAATCTATTCGATAATAAGAGTAGGGCAGGTTCCCGGATTCCTTCCCTTCTCTCTGGGGCGGCTCTAAATAACCTATACTGTGTTGATGAGCCTTTAAACAATATTCATTCTATATGAAAAATGAAAATATTAGACCATGATTTAAATTAAATGTATCCATATTGGTGTTTTAAAATAAGACTAACACCAAAAGAAGATATAGAGATGTACATAAAAAATTAAGCTTTTAATATAATTATCATTACAAACTAGTTTTATAAAGGGCTAAAGTCAGTTGAGCACCAACGATAAACACCGAGTTTACCCCCTACCAGAATGTGGAGGTGTTTATATTTTATTGATCAGTGATTGGTCAAATGATTTTGATGAGGTCATGTGAAAGTTATGAATAACACATGTGTATCTAAAAATCATATTCATTTGTTCATAACATCAGTGTTTCCGCGAGAGTGCGTTTCTTGCGTTTTTGATGCAATAAAATGATCGGCGACGCGACATAAATCTGATTTTGCATTTTTCCTGACGCAATGAAATGGGCTAGAAATGAAAAACCCGTCAAATTATCGATGTAAAACTAGCTTGAAAAGCTTCAAATGTAAGGAATCACGACTGAACTTATATCTTGGTCTAGGGGCGTCCGTGGCCGAGTGGTTAACGTCTCTGACTTGAAATCATTTGCCCCTCACCGCTGTAGGTTCGATCCCTCAGGGGCCTAGGAATCTTTATGTGAGGAAGCTATCCAGCTGGCTTGCGGAACATCTGTGGTTCTACCCAGGTGCCCGCCCGTGCACGAAAATTGCCCGGAGGGGCACCTGGGGTGTTCCTCCACCAATGGAAGCTGGAAAGTCGCCTTATGACCTTAGCTTTTGGTGCGACTATAAAATCCAATTCAATTCAATTCATATCTTGGTCTATATTTAGAAAAGGAAAAACTAATACCTGTGCTTTTGTGTTATTGTCATCGTCGTATCGATCATATTACATATTATAATTTCATTTAATTTTACTGTTAAGGTGCTAATCAGAATTAAGCTTTTGTTATGTTTCATTATGTTGTTCATTATACAGTTGATTATAATATCTTTGTGGCCCATGATTGGAAAATAAAGTTATTCATTCCTGGTCTATTTTTAGAACAGGTTAAACTAATGTCTGTATTTTCCGCGTTATTGTCGTCATATCGATTGCGTGTATGTGGGTCTGAGTAGATAGACGCTTATATAAAACACTAGCAAATAAAAGCGCGTAGATGATCAGGCCTAAAAAAATATGTGTGTTTCTGGTTTCACCCTGTCAAAAAGTTAGGGTAGGTATAGGTAGGTTGTTTTTTAGATATTTTTTTTAGATTTATTGTTCGCATATATTATGCCATTTTTGTACTAAGGCAACTTCTGATAACCTTTGCAAACAGTTTTGATCCAGATTAGATGCTTAACAACTCTGTGTCTCATCAGGATACAAACTGTTTGACACTTGTTAAGTTTAAACTATGAATTCATGTTAAATTGATGCTAATAAAATTATCATTTGAATAAAAATATTTGTTGTTTGATTGTAATATCTTCTTTCTTTTTTTTTTCATCTCACTAAAAATATTTAGGGTCGGCGGTGAAAAAGTAGGGTCTGTCGGGAAACCGGAAACACACATTATTTTTTTTAGGCCTCATGATACGGCCCCTAAAATGGCAAACTAACCCTAAATGAAACAACGGCGGGTAACTTATTCAGTGTTTTTTTTAGGCCTAATTTGATTTGGGGCCAAAATTAGGCCCATTCACAATTCCAAAAAGTATCCTTTTTTCACAATTATATCAATAAAATTCACAATCTGGAAAAAAAAATACAGACCAGTAAGGTAGTCTGTATTTTTTTTTTCAGATTGTGAATTTTATTGATATAATTGTGATTACTGGTCTGTATTTTTTTTTCCAGATTGTGAATTTTATTGATATAATTGTGAAAAAAGGATAAAAAAGGTTACTAGTCTGTATTTTTTTTTTCAGATTGTGAATTTTATTGATATAATTGTGAAAAAAGGATACTTTTTGGAATTGTGAATGGGCCTAATTTTGGCCCCAAATCAAATTAGGCATAAAAAAAAACACTGAATAAGTTGGTGTCAAAACTAGTCTGTATTTACCAAAAACAAAACTTAAAACCAAGGGATATTAAACTGTGAAAATAAAAGTGAAAACATTTATTTCTCTTTTGTTGTGATATCTCACAATTTCTAGAAAAATGCCACTATTTTTCACAATGGCAGGGGCACAGGCTGCATTCACAAAACACATAAAAAACACTGTTATTTATTTGCTGACAAATCCACAGAAGACGTCTAATCAACTAATAATGCACATCACATGGTGTATTGGAACTTTAATCCTATGCGTCTAAGGTTATACAATGTTATTTCTATGAAAGAGTTATTTGATACTATAGATTTTAGTCTGGTTTTAGATTTCCTAAAAGAAATCAGACTATAGAAATCGTTTATAATATAATGTGTTCTTATATCTATTTACTTGTTTATATACCCGTTGACGGGCATTTGTTGATTTACATATATATATAGTTTATATTACTACCATTTTTAATAGTTTTATCTTTATATATTTACATTAATTTTTAATTTCTTCGTCTTTCTCTTTCTGGTTGGTTTTTGCACACAATATGACTTATTTATGTGTCGATGTGCTGTAAAACACCATTCATTCAATGTAAACACATTTATTCAATGTAAACATCTCATCTATTTATAGAAATGATGTTAAAATTTATCCAAACAGAGAAATTATTTTCAATGAAACATTCCTCAAACATTCCTTTCCATTGGTTGCTGAGATATGTATGAAAGTTCAGAGTTCACCTATAATCAGCAGTCAATCAGCAATGTATTTGTTGTCCAATCTTTAATTATCCATGGCAGGGGTACCAGTTGAAAAAAGTCACTCGACCTTACCAACTTTTAAGTTGACCTTATACTTTTTCATAATATTAAATGATTTTGTATATAAAAAGTGTTAATATAGAGACTGTTAGTAGTGTTTACTACTTTTTAAACTATATATCAGTTAACAGTTTACAGAAAAAGTGTATACTTTTGTTCACTTGTAGACTAACTGTATAAAACCATTTTACCTTTTTTTAATTGAAATATGTTTTTATTAGTGGTCCATATAAAAGACTGCATGGTTTTATGATTCTAAATTTGAAAGTTAGTTTGCAGAGTTGAATTATTGAATTGTTTATTTCCTGTATTTTTTACCATTCTACTAAGTAGCACCTATGTTTTACTATTTAAAGGAATGAAAAAGTATAATGTTTTGTCAATGGTGCATACGGAAGACTTAATAAATCCCCTTTTTGTTCTATATTTCTTAATTTTTAGGCCTGGCGTGGCGCAGTCGGTAGCGCGGCGGATTTGTAACCGGAGGCCCCGGGTTCATTCCTCCGTGGTGCCACTGAGTTCCGTCGGGTGTGTTCTTGAGCAATACACTTTCCCTTAGCCTCGTCCGTCGGATGGGGACGTAAACCAGGCGGTCCCGTGTATCGGTCTATCCTCATAGCACGTTAAAGAACCATAGGAATCTATTCGATAATAAGAGTAGGGCAGGTTCCCGGATTCCTATGTATCCTACCCCTCTCACTGGGGCGGCTCTAAATAACCTATACTGTGTTGATGAGCCGTTAAACAACATTCAATTCTTAATTGTTTGATAAAACAGATATTGTTTAATAATATAGATGACATTCCTACTGCATTTTCGGCGATATTTTACTTCCGGATTAGTGCGGTGTCATAGTAGGTACATAATTTCGGATTTTTTTATTAGATATAACTGAATCAGTTTAACATCGACATTGTTTTTAGCTAATACATATTTGGAAACAAAACACATAAATTAGTCTTATAGGTCTTAATGAGAAATAAGCCTTTTAAGAAGAAGTTTGAAAATCCTATTCACACCCTCCATAGAACTCCATACAAATTGATAGAAAGATGAATAAATAAAGATAAATGCAATATATTTATATTCTTCTCTCAATCCTTTCTTCTATAGTTACAGTATATATGTGTAAAGAGTGGCTGTGAGTAAAATTAATAAACACATTTAATTTGAAACCGCTAGCATGCTTTAAGTACATTTAGCTATACATGTATATCAATTAACAATAACCGATTGCTCGCTTAAAATAAAAGATTGTGTCTCCCTCACTTCTTCCTATTTTTTGGTCACCTCTTTATTTTCTCTTGTGTTTTTTCTGATCTTTTAGAGCAAGCGGTATTGCTTTTTGTGTAGTACCTGTTTTTAGTTGTCCAACATGTTTGAATACAGCTGCCTATTACTGGTTATAACTGGTTTATTCAGGCTAGTGTGTCCCTTTGTTGATCAGTTTAGAACTTATAGCATACCTTAGCAGCTAGTAGTTGTTACTACTAATAAAAAATTGCTGATCAGGAGATCAAACAAATTATTGAATACTAAATATTTTTTTATCTGGTAGTTATGGATCCAGTTTCTGTAGAAACTATGAATGCATTTCTCTAAATTATTTCTACAGGGTGGTTATAGTACAACACTATACACAGACCCAGAAGGGCTACTCCCAGGGAAGCTTAACTTCAACGCAGAGCCCCCGTGGGATCCCAGCTAACATCTGCTAAGCAAGTATTCGTGCTGGCCAGGTAAGTAGAAGTTCACTCTTAAAAAAGCTTCTGATGAATGTAACTATTTTAAAGGCCAAAGAGCTGTGAGAATCATTCAGGGTTCCGGAAATACGGTTACCCGACGCCCCGGGCAAGTGGATTTTGGGCGGGCAAGTGACCTTCGCAAATCTGGTTGCCCGCCACTTGCCCAACTTGACGTTTCCATTCCAGACCAAATCAAGTGGCAAACTAGCCATATCAGAATTTGATAACTGAATAAAATTGGCTGCTGTTTTACGCCACTAGCGATTGTTAATAAGATCAAACAACTTTCATTGCAATCCACATTGTCGTCCCAGGCAGCTTAATTTGTGTCATTATTTCAATAAACAACTAATTAACCCACACACGCATTTCAAACAGTTGAAAACCACACCGTATCACAGTTTATCCTGGCACAACCGTCTGCCGTGTGAATCGCAGCAATCATGTCCGTGACCTTCAAACCATAAACCTAGCTACTAGCAGAAATCGTTTCCATATATTTTCTCTGAACGTCATTTGGACCTTCCATGAATCAAATACAGAAAACTCTTTCTTAATTTGCAAATTTAAAGTGTCAAAATAATGATTGACAGACCCACGTGACGTTATGTTTTTGTTTAGATAATCCAGCCGAAGATGTTTTTGTAACGAAAATGCATAATTTTCTTTTACTCTAAGCACTCGTTTATCAATGCAATTTTATAAGGTTTTTGGATATAGTCTGTAATTAAACGTATATATATGGAAGTACATACTACACGAATAAGTTGCAAAACATAGCGATATATGATGTCATGGGGTTTCGCGATTTCAAAACAATCACGGAACCTTTTTCTCAAGTTCGGAACTTTTGCTTTTGATAAATAATCTTACTGCTACTACTT
The DNA here is from genome assembly GCA_037043455.1 of Cyrtodaria siliqua. Taxonomy (NCBI): domain Eukaryota; kingdom Metazoa; phylum Mollusca; class Bivalvia; order Adapedonta; family Hiatellidae; genus Cyrtodaria; species Cyrtodaria siliqua. The sequence continues at coordinate 17,958 of JAWPHD010014378.1, forward strand.
CTTAAACAATTCATTCATGCCTCTTGCTTTTATCTAATTCCCTTTAGTTCAAATACAAAGGTGTAGGAACGTTACAGATATTTGGGGCCAAGTGAATATCTTTTTAATAGCGTTTTTTTCTTGTTTCTTTGCTTGTAACACATGTAAATGAACACAATATCTTTTTTTCCTGTTAACTGGTTAATTGTACACACTGTGACATTAAAAGTGCCAAGCAATTTTCTGAATTGTCATCAAGAATAATAGGGTGGTGATTGGTGGGGTGGGAGAGGGGAATAAAATGAGTTTGTATACTGTCACATTCATCATTTAAGTAACACAAATATGTAATAGACACAAAGAAGAAAATACATTCTCCCTTTCTTTTCCAACTTGGTATAATGGTCCAAATTTGGCGGCGGTCCGTCCCATTTAACACGAATAATGGTACAGCGCCCATTTTTAGGGCAATTAAGTGTTCTTAAATGTGGGGCAAGTGACATTATGGGCAGGGCAAGTGACTTTTCAAAATATTTCCAGAACCCTGATCAAATAAAATAGCGACGGGCAGGTTAGTGGAAATGCACCTTTTTTATGGGGGCATTAGTGTAAAAGCCTTTTTTTTTTTTTTAAAGCTGTGGGTTGGCAAGTCGTCCGTCCATTAACTTTGCCTTATTAAGACGGACAATGTTTCATCTAATCAGTGCTCATGGAAAATATTTTTGACAGGCATGCTCTGAATGAATATCGACATGCCCTGAATTAATTCTGTAGTAAAATATGGCAAAAAGGGACGAGCCCCAACCGTGAGCACTGCTATCTTCACCAAACTTGCCCAGATTGTTGGTATCGGTGAAAGCTTGGAACAATAAAACAAGCTAGATCGGATCAAACACAGCTGGAGTTATGGTCCATGGTACAGGCCTTCTTGGGTGTCTTGTTTATATCTCCGAGTGTACTGGGGTTTTCCAAATCTTGGTTGCTGAAAAAAAATGCATTGTACCTTATTTTGATCCATGGTCTTCTTGTTTAATTAATATGTGGTAGCTAGTTGTGTTAGACAGGTGGTTGCTGAATGATCTGTGACTAAGAACATATTTCAATTGTTGGTTGGTCTGGTGATATAATGGCATTTTAGTTTAAAATATTGATTGTGCCAAAAAGTGTTGTCATCAAGTACTAAGTATATTTCTGTCAATACCTCCTACATTGTTGAATTGGAATGCTTCCAGATTGTGGTTTTATAAGGTCAAATAAAATATATGTGTGGTTCCGGTTTTCCTGAGTAAGTTTTCTATAATCTGCTTTTTATCTGATATCAACACAAAGTCTTACACATTTAAGTTAGTTTATCAAGTTGTCGGAGTATTGAGTCAATGGCGGAAAAAAGAGAGACATTATATTAAATAATGTAATTTTAGAAAATTTTATAAAAACATTTTTTCCCTACTTTACAATAGTACCCCGATTCGTTTTTAAGGACGTTATAGAAACCACACTTATATTTGTATTTGACCTAATGAAACTCATACGCTTAAATTTGCATCTATTTTATCCATTCTAACTTGTATAACATTAAAAATATACCCATCCCATTTTATCAGATGACATAATTTCTTTTCTTTTTTCAGAGTGTTTATATATCCATTCCTATCAGACCAACCAACCTATTCTTAGAAAATGAAGACTTATATTGGAAATCAGAGTTTTGTTGAGATGCTTCCCTATGAAAAATCAACCCATGATCTAGTGGAGGAACAAGTTGAACTTCATGAAAATGAGGTAAGTAGGTAGTAATGATGGGTGAGCTTATGGTTCTAAATAATAATTTGAACAGGTTGCTGCACAGGACCACCCACCCACCCACCACCCCACCCCTTCAGGAGAGAGAGAAGAAGAAATCGCCCCCTCCCTTCAGGAGAGAGAGAAAAAGAAATAGTGTTGTAGTATATGTATATATTGTTACGAAATTACGAAAAAGTTTGTAAGTTAGGAATAATACTTAAATATTATTTCCACACAAATGTTCCATGTAGATGAGATGTATAAAGGACGTAGTAAATATAAATAAGACTCACAAAATTGATGACTTTTATTAAACTTTTCTAATAGTTGTCAAGCACTGTTCCAAATAATGTCAGAGAAAATACTCCAAATATCAAAGTTCTTTTAATTAAGAATAATTGCTAAAATCTCTTACAGTTACACTTTAAAAGTCTCTACCCCTCTCTCCTCTCTCTCTCTAAAACTGCTCATTCTAAAGAAATGTACTTCAGTAATTCTGACTAAAACCGCTAACCAAGAACCCCGAACTGAAGAATATTAGCCCTTATATACTCTTAACATAAGCCATCTAGCTGAGCAAACTAAGCCAACCAATGAACTAAATGACTGCTTTCAACAGCCAGCAAGTAGGTCGCACACCCATCATTCTAACATAAATGACATGAGCTTGCTGCATGGACAGCCAGCAAGGAGGTCGCACAGCATCAGCAAATACACCAAATGACATCAGGGTAACTGTTGCGTGACGGATTCGTAAATATTGTCTTTTCTGTGCAGACCTCCTTGTCTCGGATTTTTTTGTAATTGTTGATGGATTACCAAGTCAGTAGAGCATATTTTGGTAAACAAATGTTGCAGAAACAAGGAAAATGTATACCTTGTCAAAGCGCTGAGTGACATACTGACAGACTGTTAAAGAGGTAAAAATAAATAAAATCCGGAAAAAAGACGAGTGTGAAATTAGTTTCCAGCCTTCTATTTATATATACTACAACACTATTTCTTCTTCTCTCTATCCCTCTTCTCTCTCTCCTGTATGGGTGGGTGGGAGGGGGGACAGATAAACTGTGGCATTGACTTAAGCAAGGATCACTCTGGCCTACAACTATTTGGAGAGAGTTCTCGGGCTTTCCTTAAATATTTGCCAAGGACTGTAAACAAGACAAGAAATTAAAGAATATTATAATGAAGACAGCTACAAAACAAAAATAAATGTTGAATTGAATTGAATTGGGGTTTTAAGGCGCACCAACACATTACAGGTTATATGGCGCCTAACAGGCATGAACATGCCAGGCTCATCTTCCATAAATAAATGTTGAAGAATTGCTATAAAAAGTTTCGGGTAGGGCCCTTTTTCATGAGTAGGTAGGGAAATAGCAAAATGAACTATATTTTATGGTCAGTCTCACTTTGCAAAAGTGTGCACGATTTTTACATTTGCTAGTGAAATGTTCACGTCTTGTTACTGCAAATTGGTAGAAGTAATACAATTTGTTTGCCCATTTAACATTTTTGGATGAGTTATTTGAGAAAACAATGAGAGAATCTCCCCTTAAAGTGATGCCTAATCCAGACACATGTATATTTTTAAATGCGTTGATCCTCTAATCCCTTAAAAGTGAAAAAAAAAAGTATGCAGTACTACGGGTAAAAGGTTATCTTCAAAGTTTAAAGCCTCCAGCATTGCTCTGAGTCTTGACAGAATACAGGATTTTTTGTGCGAGATCTATGCCTGCTTAATTAATACATCTGCTTTTGAGTTCATGTTGTCAGGTGTGTAACATTTGCATGCTTGTCATATGTCAATAACAGTTGAATGTTGTTAAAAATAAATAATTCGGGCGAAATAACAAATAAATATTATCCTTTCTTTTTTAGCTCACCTGAGCCAAAGGCTCAATGTTAGCTATTGTGACCGCTTTTTGTCCGTCTGTCCACCGTCGTCGTCCGTTAGCTCTTGCTTAAACAATTTCTCCTTGGACAATTTTGACCAAATTTCACATGAAGAATACTGAGGTCAAATCATTTCATAATTATACAAATTAGGTCTATGCGACATCCAAGATGGCCGCCATTACCATATCTGGTCAAAACTACTTTTTCCTCTTTGCAAAAACTCTCAGGTGAATGACTCTGGGCCATTTGGACCTCTTGTTTTTATTGTAGGGTCGTGATGATACCTTCTTTATTGGCAACCTGGGTCATATTATCCAACAGTACAGAGAGTGGAACCGGCAACTTCCCAGGGTCAAGCCATTCTATGGTAACATGATTGTCTTCTACATTTTCTACATTTTTTACCATTGCCATATAATATATATATAATAAAATTATATATATCATATTGCATGGATTAGAAATAACAAACCTGGGTCTTTTATGTAAAACGCATAAATATTGTCTTGTTTTATCTCCGCAATTAATGATTTGACAAAGATATTTTCATTTGTGTTTATTCTATGGATGGGGCCTAAATTAAAAGATTGTTTGTTTGCAGTTTGCGACCGACCCACGGCAAATCCGCCGTCCCAATTAATTAAAAAAATAATATATTTTTTTAAATTATTTTGGGAAGTTTCTTAATGCTCTGATATATTGGATGCTTGGAAATAAATAAACATATGTGTAAGAATTGACTAAAACAAGACAGAAATATGTAAAAAAATAAATAAAAAAGGTGTGTGTTGTGGGGAGTGGGGGCGTTGGGGAGTGGGTGGGAGGAGGGAGCCCATGCCCCAATATGGGTGAAGTATGAATAAGATGCAAGATGCTATAAGAAATCCCAAACCAAAATTATAGATATACCTGCTTACATGCAAACCTAGATCTGACTTTATTGCACATTTCATGGGCCATCACAGTTTGGGTTCCATGGGAGCCCAGAATTTGCAGAAGACAAAATTACTTTCCCAACCCGTTACAACATACTGTAAGGAATTTCCAAAATTTAGTTCAGCTAGGACAAGAATGTAAGAGATATAGACCTGTAAACACAGCTTACATGCAAAATGTGATGTGAAACAGACACATTTTAAGGGCTATCAGAATTTGGGTTTCATGGGAGCCCAGGGGTTACAGGAACCAAAATTACTTAAGCAGCCCTTAAGATAATGCTATAAGGAAGCTAATGGCCAAATTTGGTTGTGCTAGGGTAAGAATTGTAAGAGATATAGACTTGTAAACACAGCTTACATGCACAATTTGATGTGAAATGGGCCCCTTTTTATGGGCTATCATAATTTGGGTTCCATGGGTTACAGGAACGAAAATTGCTTATGCGGCCCTTAAGATAATGCTATAAAGAAGCCCATGGCTAAATTTGGTTGTGCTAGGATAAGAAATGTAAGAGATATAGACTTGTAAACACAGCTTACACGCAAACCTTTGAATAGTCGAGCTAAAAAGAAATCTCTACCTACCGACCCACCCCTAAAAGCCATGGGTCGGAAACTGCAAACAAACATTTTTTTAATGGTGGCCTGGTGGGAGGTATACAGTACTGGTTCTACCATGGAAAAAGTGGGTGGCCTGCCCCCACTAGTACAAAATGACTGTCATATATGGTAGCCTAAAATGTGCAGAAAATGATGTAAAACACCATTCATCTGTTGTTGGCATTGTGTTATTTAGGCCAAAAATATGAAGTTCTGTTTCCGGTAACCCGACCGTAATTTTTTTATTGCTATCGGCTTCTTTTTTTTGAAGACGATAATGATCTCAGTGTTTTATCAATCCCGTCACTTGGCGACCAATGTTGCCCTTTTGTGATGACAAAATGGCTGAAAGTAGCCCAAGCTGTTTAACAGCAATTACCATTGAAAATGTAAACACAACATCGGAAAAAGAGAGATTAAAACCATTTTGCAAATGATTTAATTGGGAGACATTTTTTTTTTACTCCATCTCGTGCCCACTGCTAGATCTTATAGCTATTTAAACACATGTGCGGTACCCAATATCTGTCGCTACTTGTAAAGTATAGGTCTATTTGAAGTTTGATTTTCGTGATAAAATCAAGCACGAGATGTTGAAAAATCTATATTAATCACAAGATAAAAGTTTTAATTTACCTATTATGAAAATTTTTATTCAAAATCAATTGAATAATATAGAATCAAGGGGTTTGACTTCGACCCACTTTCACGGAATATACAAAAAAAAATGGCCGCCATTTATGCAATCGACATGATCAACATATCTGTTATTTCCTAAGTGCATTTCTCCCCGGAAATAAGCACGATTCTCACAAATATTATGTGTGTTTGAGAAAGTTCAAAGATTAAATATTATTCCGATATCAAAATAAATGGCGGATGATTCCAATTTCGGAAGATTCTCTTGGATGAAAATATGTTGTCTTCGGAATAAAAAAGAAAAGCCTACCTACCTTTTTTGGAGCATGTTACTGGAGAAAAAAATGTGTGGCCTTATGTCAAGTTTGTAGCGTCCTAAAGTCGTGAACATCAACCGTGTCCTGGTCATAATTTCAAGGTTCTAGCAGTCTTATGATGGTACATGTAATGTGTTATTTGTTTTTCCATTTCAGCCATTAAATGCAATGACGATTTTGCGGTGGTGAAACTTCTTGCTGACTTGGGGGCTTCCTTCGACTGCGCAAGCAAGGTAAATATTAAAGCAAATGGAACCTGCCATGATAAACTTGGGATGTAACACTTCAACATATCAACTGTCATTTGTTTAGTCCAGAACCAGTCTACGGTCTTTTGTTTGTTATATATCTTGACCCGCTCCAATTGGCTGTCATATGGTTGTTATTATATTGTTAAACTTGTTCAGAAACAGTCGACGGGTCGTCCGTTTATTGTTTAACTCTACTGTTTTACTGGTCCAGATAAAATAACTATTTTTTCTGCTCGTGGTTAAACTACAAAGTTTTTACAAATAAAAGGCATTTTGCTGTTCTGATAATCTAACTCTTAAACAATTTAAGGGTCTTTGCTTGTTATGCTTAAACATGGTTACCCTCCAAAAAAAAAAGTTGACTTCTGTCACAATGAAAATGCTGATTTGATGCTTTCCCAGAGTGCATCTGCTATACTGACTGGTCGTTTTCATTCCTCTATACAGAGCTGTGGTTGAAATGGGGTTCGGTGTTATGAATGATGTGAGCACATTTCTTCTCTCGTCTGATCAGGTCTTGATTCCTTGATGAGGATGCCGATGATGAAGGAGCTGACAGATAAATTTAATGAGGAGGACTTTTCATGTGGCATAGATTTAATGAAAAAGGAAGTGAAATGAAGAGATCACTGAATTGGAAACTTGACTGTGGTACCCACTGCCCCAACGTTCTGAATATCATGCTGTTTTGCTCATAAAAAAGCTTTGGGATCCTTCCCAAAATTTGAAGGGTGGTGGGGGAACTAGGTTTTAAATGAAATCTTTGATCCAAGTGTACATGCATATGAGGAATATTCTGTTCATATTTGCAGCTGAAATATCCCAGTAGGTAATGCTGATATTTTGTTTATACTATTACTTAGAAATACATTTGTTTCTAGGTGACCATTTAACGGCAGAATGTTTCTTGTAGAGACCAATTCTATTTGGCAATGTGCAGTATGGCGGCCAAGCTGTAAAAGCCATGCTGCGTTAGTTGTTCACTAATGTATACATTTGCTGAGTGCAGTGAAGATTAAAGCGGACAGGTATACATTAGCCGAGCGCAGTGAAGATTAGCGCTGACCAGTATACATTCGCTGAGTGGAGAGAAGATTAAACCTGATGATTGAACTGACTATCTGAGCGCATTGAAGGTCATAAGTCGCAAGCTACTAAGACCAAACCTGACTGATGTCAGAAAGCTGATAGTTAAAAGTTAGCTGAGTAAAGTATAGATTGTAATAAGGCCTAAAAAGATGTGTGTTTCCACTCACCTGACCAAACCGAATTTTAACTGTAATAAGACGTGTGTGTTTTTCTATAAAAATAAGAAAACGGTTGGGGAAAATATGTATTTTGAGTTTGTTTTCATTCAAATTCAGAATTATTGTTTATGCTCAATTGAATTGCTGTTTAACAGCAACATATTAAGAGATGTCCCAGAGAGACTTGAATGACCCCAGAAACTCTTGGATATATCTTAATAGATTGCTATTGATCTTTAACATGCTCTAGATACACCCCACTGCCCGGTTTTGCTTCCCCATCCGACAGAAGAGGCTAAATATACTGAAAGGAAAAAGAAACGTGAAGCGGGAATTTCCGCTATATATTGTTTATACTGCACACTTAATTCCAGATATATTCCAAGGGAATCCCATGATTTTTTTGTAAAAAAAAAAGTTGCAGTTCAAGTATACAACTGTGATGTTGTAGACGTTGTAACAAGGAATTCATAAATGTTGAAGTTCCTCTTTGAAAAATTGAGCCAGTTGAAGTAAAGCGTTTGCATAATTTTGCATCCTAAGTTTGCTCACATGCTCGAGTCAAACACGTACTCTGTCAATAATGAAACTTTGCAGGAATACTATTTGCTGTGTTAAGTGTTGTTTTAGTATTTTTTCCGAAAGGAAAGATCTTACGTAGCCATGTACCATTCGATTAACAGCAGTATATTGTACATACAATATATAACGGAAATTCCCGTGTCGTGTTTTTTTTTCCTTTCAGTATAGTTTCTCTTCTTTTTTCCATAAACCCTCCAAGAAGACCTAGTGGCATTTTTTTTCCAAAGCGGTGTAGCTCAGTGGATAGCATGTTGGGCTTTCTATCCAGAGCAAATTTGACTCTCTGAGTTGGCTGTAAATAAGTTAGTTTGATGACAAGCTGTAAATAATTTAATTCAGTGTTAGAGGAAACACCCTTTTTTGCCTAATATTCACTAGTTCAGTGTTATAAGACTCCAGTGTAGTATAATTTATGATAGTTACGGTCCACACTTAGTTACTCGAATTTCAAGGGACTGTTGTGTAAGAACAGTTCGACCTACCCAAACTGAAAGTTTAAATTAAAAGATTTTCAATTTCTTCAGACTTGTTTTCTTATTTTATTACCCCAACCATGTGTTTTATGCTGTATATTGCCGATTTGAATGAAGTACATGATCTCCTTCATATAGTTGTTATGAATTTGTCATTGTGTAACTGTCATGACTTTGATATTCAGATACGCAGATTTAACGGAAAACTGCAATTATTAAGCTCGCTTTATCGAACGCTTTCTTAATCATATTGCAGCATGCATGTAATAGTGCTTTTGTTTTGTAAAAGATACGTCCGGTTCATTTAATGTTAAATTTTATAACAAGTAAAAGCTTTCAAGAAACAAATACAAGATATCTCATTACATGCATTAGTCTTCCATGCTCAATTTAATACATAAAAAGTGTTGATTTAGCAAACAGTTTTTTTTTTTCCGTGTCACATGTTCAAATTATCTCAACTTTTGTTAGCTTCACACACAACTTTGACACAGCTTGCATTTGACTGAACTTGCCTATGGCAAATTGAACTTATATTAAAACAAGTGTAAAATATCAAAATGCATGTTAGGATGAGAAAATGTTTGAATATGTGAATAGTTCAACCTTGTTGAAATAATCTTTGGACCAAAAATGGAATTTGAAAGCAACATTCGAAATAATTAGTTTGAGTAACTGAGTGTGAACTGAAATTAATTGCATATTAAAGAGACACATGGAAATCTTAATTTTTTTGAAGGGCTTTCGTCATGCCATTTCTTTTCTACGTTTTTTTAGCTAGAATTGAAAACTTTTACTTAATTGTTTAGTATGCAAACGGGTTGAAGTAAAAACAAAATTACAGTATTAAAAAGGTACTTAAGTCTAATGCTTGATAAAATCAAGATTGTCGTGTGTCCCATTAACATGTGACTGAAAGCGGAGGGCCATATTGTTAACACGAGATACATGAGCTAATTTGTCCATACTTAAATGAATTCATGTGTATATTTTGTATTATGAAATGACATAAAAATAAAGTCAATTATCTCTTCTTCTTTTTCTTCAAATAAATGATGTAATCTGGCTACTTCAATTGACCAGAAATGTATATTTTCTTAATTCAGGCAGAGATTCAGAAATTCTTAAACTGGGCCTGTCTCCTGACCGCATCATCTACGCCCATCCATGCAAGCAGGCATCCATGTTGAAGTATGCTGCAAAAATGGATGTAGCAATGATGACGTTCGACAACGAACCCGAGCTGTACAAGATCAAGAGCATCTATCCCGATGCAAAGTAAGTTAATAGACAGTTGTGATTTTCCTCCAAGATATATTTTCTCATTTTTGTGCGGTTCTAAATTATACTTGGGAGAACATGAAATAAATTTAATGCAGATATCTGTAATAATAAATTGGTGTATTTCTGCTTTTCCTTTGTTGGAGACCTATTTAGAAATATTCAAATGTTTGTATTGGAGGTTTGGGATAATTGACAACCAGTCTGGGTCTGCTTTAATATATGAGCTTATGACTGATCTCAAAGATTTAATCTGGTCAGTATATTAGACGCTGCATCTAGAACTTGCCTTCATCGCTGCATGTTTGAATCCCACTGGGAGCTTGACTTGTCAAGTGAGAAAGTGTCTCATGGATGGCGGGAGGTATACGGTACTGGTTCTAAAATGGGCTGGTCTGCCTCGACCACACAAAAAAAAGTCATATATGGCCTAATGTGCTAAATATGAAACCCCATTCAAACAAACATCAAAGTTTTAATAGACTTGAAAGTAAACATTCATATAGACATAATTTGCCTGTTCTAGACTTGTCCTGAGGATACTGCCACCCAGCAACTTCAAGGTGCAGTGTGAGCTGGGCATCAAGTTTGGCTGCAACCCATCCAAGGCTATCCACCTCCTGCAGGTCGCCCAGTCCCTGGGACTGAATGTCATGGGCATCAGGTCAGTTGTACTTGTTATTTAGCTGTTAAAGGACATACAGCTTGTTATTATTGTGGAAAACAAGAATATTGTGTGCTGTTTTATTGAGAGTTAAACTGGGTAGAGGTTCTATATACGTTTAATTTAAATCTTAAAAATACATTTGTTTGTTGTTTCCCGACCCAGGATTTTTAAAGGTGATGTAAGACATGTTATCAGTACTCCTCAGTATTTATAATATTGGATAACTTTACTAGGAGAAAATATCATTATGCAATTTACAACTTTTCTGACAGCTATTTACCGTTTGTATTCCAGTTTCCATGTTGGCAGCGGGTGTGGAGATGCTAATGCATACACTGCAGCCATCCAGTCGGCTCGTGAGGTATTCATCTTGGCGTGTGACATGGGCTTCAAAATGGAACTGCTCGACATCGGCGGAGGCTTCCCTGGACAAGCTTCAGCTTCCGTCTCATTCAAAGAGGTTTGTGTATTAAGTTGAAGTGGTGTTATACGGTGCCAACCAGGTTGAACATTTAAGGCTCACCATCCATATACATCCAGATAAAAATATGTAAATTGGGCTTAAAACCTAATCTGCAGAGCTGCTGAAAAAGTCTTTTGTTTACACCCTGTTTTTCGCTGGGGCCACAATCATTGTTTTCTGCCACTACTCAAGTAGCACCTGAAACAATACAGGGATGATGAAGACCTATAATGAACGTGACAAAAATGAACATATAATCGAGGGAATTAGATGAGCAGTAACCCTATTCATGCTGGAGAACCAAACGGGCGATTTGTGTATTAAATTGTTTTTGTATTGAAATATTGAAGGCTTTGTTTTATATTTTCAAAGACATTGTGAAAGGGTCAACAATAGCGAATCTGAGTTCTGAGGAGCACAGTTACTTCTGCACAATTAAAAATAATTTGGCTTTATGTATTACAGATTGCAAACGTGGTCACCATGGCTCTAGACAAGTACTTCCCGGAGGAGGAGGGTGTTACGATCATCGCAGAGCCAGGCAGATATTTTGTTGCCTCCGCCTTCACACTGGGTGTTAACATCATCGCTAAACGCGTTGTAGCTCGTGATCAACAGGGTGAAAGTAAGTTCTCATCTTGATATTAATGCATGTGGTAAAGTGAAGCTCTAATGCGTGATGAGATTTAATTTCAGGCGTGAAATTCATGGACGATCATTTGCTACATTAAAACCAATATTTTGTAGGTTTAGAATATTTAGAAACATTATTTATGGTTTTAAAGTTTTAATTGTTTCCCCACTTCTATGAGTTAGATTTCCTTCCAGCGTTAAATTCATACCAATATTTTATACGAATATTAGAACAAATTATTGACAAATTTCTGTTTTAGATGGAGAACTGGTTGACTGTCCAACAGGCTCAGATGAACCAGCCATCATGTACTACGTCAATGACGGAGTGTATGGATCCTTCAACTGTATCTTGTTTGACCATCAGACTGTTGCAGTCGATCTGCTGCAGGTAATAACCATAGTATCACTGTTAAACAAAGATTTTATTAAGATACCTTTTGTCTCTTTTTGGTTTTAATAAATTTGGCTGTTCCAGAAGGAGGCAATGACTGCTTGGGGAGGCACTTTTTTAGACTTGCAAAAAATACCCGCTTTTCAGTAACATTTTTATGCCCCCGAAAAGGTTTCTGGGGCCTAGAGTAATGGTACTGTCCGTCCGTTCGTCCGTCCGTCATTCTGCAGTTCGTGTCCGGACTGTACCTTCAAAACCCCTGCATGGATTTTTAGCTCTACTGATCAGAGATCAGCAGAGCTTATGCCGTGGTGCGGCGTCCGTCGTCCGTCCGTCTGTCCGTTAACTTTTTTTTTGTAGCGACTACTCCTCTGAAACTACTGAATAGATTTTCATGAAACTTTACAGAAATGTTGCCCATGAAGTCTAGTTGATCCTAGCAAAAATTCATGTTGATGTGAAATCCAAGATGGCCGCCAAAGCTAAAAATAGATTTTTTAAATTCAAGTTTGTAGCGACTACTTCTTGAAAACTATAAGTGATATTGATATGGGACTTTTTCTAAAATGATCAGCATGACATGATGTTGGTCCTTGTCGAAAATCGTTTTGATTTGACGTTAAACATGGCTACCAGCGGCCATCTTTGTTTACATAGAGTTATATAATGAAAACTTGTAGCGACTACTCCTCTAAAACTACTTGACGGATTTTCATGAAACTTCACAGGAATGTTGCTCTTGATGTCTAATTGATCCTAGCAAAATGTCAGGTCGGCCGGAAATTCAAGATGGCCGCCACGGCTAAAAATAGATTTTTAAAAAATAAGTTTGTAGCGACTACTTCTTGAAAACTATAAGAGATATTGATATGGGACTTTTTCTAAAATGATCAGCATGACATGATGTTGGTCCTTGTCGAAAATCGTTTTGATTTGACGTTAAACATGGCTGCCAGCGGCCATCTTTGTTTACATAGAGTTATATAATGAAAACTTGTAGCGACTACTCCTCTGAAACTACTTGACGGATTTTCATGAAACTTCACAGGAATGTTGCTCTTGATGTCTAATTGATCCTAGCAAAATTTCAGGTTGGCCGGAAATTCAAGATGGCCGCAACGGCTAAAAATAGATTTTTAAAAAATAAGTTTGTAGCGACTACTTCTTGAAAACTATAAGAGATATTGATATGGGACTTTTTCTAAAATGATCAGCATGACATGATGTTGATCCTTATGGAAAATTATTTTGATTTGACGTTAAACATGGCTGCCAGTGGCCATCTTTGGTTACATAGAGTTATATAGTAAAAACTTGTAGCGACTACTCCTCTGAAACTACTAGACGGATTTTCATGAAACTTCACAGGAATGTTGCTCTTGATGTCTAATTGATCCTAGCAAAATTTCAGGTCTGCCAGAAATTCAAGATGGCCGCCAGGGTTAAAAATAGATTTTCAAAAAACAAGTCTGTAGCGACTACTTCCTGAAATCAAAATCAATCAGTAGAGCTTCAAGGTCATTGACCTCTTGTTATTTAACTCGTCATTTTTAGTTAACTAGGCACTAGTGATCACCATAACAAGATGATGTGTCGCGCGCAAAACCCAGGTCCATACCTCAAAGGTCAAGGTCACACTTGAAGTTCATAGGTCAAAAACAGGTACGCAATTTCGTGTCTGGACCTTAACTCACTATAACAAGACGATATGTCGCACACAAAATCCGTGTCTGTGGCCCCAAGGTCAAGGCCACACTTAGAGGTCAAAGGTTAAATCATGTTCGGTCAATAACTTTTGCATGCCTGGACGGATTTTCAAATAACTTAGCACAAGTGCTTACTTTAACCAAACAGTGTGTTGTGCACAAAATCCAGGTCCGTGGCTTCAAGGTCAAGGTCATACTTAGAGGTCAAAGGTGTCTTGGGGGGCATTTGTCCCTTACAGTGATATTTCTTGTTATTTTACCATGGACATAAATGCCCAGGTAATAAGTGTTACAGGTTTCTATCTGAGCATATGGGTAAAGTCTCAAAATATTATATTTTCAATTTGTGATTTCTCAGCAGAAGAGTTTGTTACAATAGGAAACCTTGTACTATTGTAAACAAAAATACATATAATATTTAGAAAGTGGAAATGAGGATAGATCGACTTTGAATCTATTTTATCATTTATTCTATTGTATTGCAGTTTCAAACTTATAACGTTCGGATGAATTTTATTATGTTTGGCTTGAGTTTCATTCTGCAGGATTTCAGTATACGGTATTTATTTCCACTAATAAGCTACAGATATTTATTTTGTCGTATAACTTGCAGTACACTGATGAGGACACAATCACTTTTGAGAGCAGTATTTGGGGACCAACATGCGACGGCCTTGACTGTATCCTGCCAAATGTGCAAATGCCTGATCATGATGTTGGAAAGTGGCTCTACTTCAAAGACATGGGTGCCTATACCATGGCTGCGGCGTCCAACTTCAATGGCATGCCACTGCCAACACGTATATACAACTGCCTTGCTGAGCTTTGGTAAGTTGTGCCACATGTGGATTTGACTGTAGTTCATAGATGGTTTTTGGGCCCGGATTGCTATTGCGGGGGCAGGGGGCGGGGTGTAGGGTAGTGGGATTTGAGCTAGTCAGGTAAGGGCTTGTAGTCAGAATTGTTCTGAAAGTAGTACAGTTTTAATGCAGTTATGATGAGAAAATAGAGAGAGCCTTCCTTACCAGTCTAAAAATATGAAAATCCAGGCGGCCCATTAAACCTCTGTCCTATTTCAGTTTTTCCATGTTGGCCAGTCACACTTCTGAACTTTACAATTGCTGCCATGTTGCTTTGTTATACACAAAACAACCCATCAGCACAGTATCTTGGGTTATTTCGATCCTAGAGAGGAATAGGACACAAATGAATCTGGGAACTGTGACCTACTATTACCTTCAAATAGATTCCTATGGTTCTTTAGGGCTATTCCATTAAAACATATATGGACCCCAGGAAGACACTTGAAATTGAACAACACGGCAAACAATCTTGTTTTTATAATAGTAAATATTGTATAATGGTAGGTGTTTGTGTAATTATTTTGTGTTTTAAAAGTTTAAAGTTGCAGACAGTGTCCCTTTAATATATACTAATTTCCAGATTTTTAGCTCTACTGATCAGAGATCAGCAGAGCTTATGCCGTGGTGCGGCGTCCGTCTGTCTGTCCGTAAACTTTTATTTGTAGCGACAACTCCTCTGAAACTACTGGATGGATATTCATGAAACTTTACAGAAATGTTGCCCATAAAGTCTAGTTGATCCTAGCAAAAATTCATGTTGATGTGAAATCCAAGATGGCCGCCAAAGCTAAAAATAGAGTTTTAAAATACAAGTTTGTAGCGACTACTTCTTGAAAACTATAAGTGATATTGATATGGGACTTTTTCTAAAATGATCAGCATGACATGATGTTGATCCTTGTGGAAAGTTATTTTGATTCGACGTTAAACATGGCTGCCAGTGGCCATCTTTGGTTACATAGAGTTATATAGTAAAAACTTGTAGCGACCTCCTCTGAAACTACTTGACAGATGTTCATGAAACTTCACAGGAATGTTGCTCTTGATGTCTAGTTGATCCTAGAAAAATTTCAGGTCGGCCGGAAATTCAAGATGGCCGCCACAGCTAAAAATAGATTTAAAATAAATAAGTTTGTAGCGACTACTTCTTCAAAACTATAAGAGATATTGATATGGGACTTTTTCTAAAATGATCAGTATGACATGATGTTGGCCTTGTCGAAAATCGTTTTGATTTGACGTTAAACATGGCTACCAGCGGCCATCTTTGTTTACATAGAGTTATATAATGAAAACTTGTAGCGACTACTCCTCTGAAACAACTTGACGGATTTTCATGAAACTTCACAGGAATGTTGCTCTTAATGTCTAATTGATCCTAGCAAAATTTCAGGTCGGCCGGAAATTCAAGATGGCCGCCACGGTTAAAAATAGATTTTCAAAAATCAAGTCTGTAGCGACTACTTCCTGAAATCAAAATCAATCAGTAGAGCTTCAAGGTCATTGACCTCTTGTTTATTTTATTTGATGGGTGGTTGAGGTTGAGTCCATCTTTGTTTTTTCTTTCAGGATGGGTGGTGGGCCCGATATTTAATTTTTATGCTCCCCAAAGGGTGAAGGGGGAGCATATAGTTGACGCTTTGTCCGTCCGTCCATGGGTCCATGTGTCCGTCACACTTCGTTGTCTGGAGTGTCTGGACTTAGAATTTTTGTCCGGAACAAATCTTCAAAACTACTGACACACAACGATAGAGGGTAATGAGTGGAAGTGCAAGAACTGTAATTCCGTCATCTTTCAAATTAAGAGTTATTTCCCTTTGTAAGTTTATACTTAGAATTTTTGTCTGGAACATATCTTTAAAACTACTGATGGAAATGAAAACTTCACACACTGATAGAGGGCAATTAGCGGAAGTGCAGAATGCAAGAACCGTAACTCTGTCATCATTCAAATTAGAGTTATTGCCCTTTGTAATTTTATATTTAGATTTTTTATCTGGAGCATAAACTACTAATGGAACTACAAATTGAAAAGTGCTGGGTGATACAAGGCCATATAAGTTGAGGATACATTTCGGGGAGCATCCATCGGTTCTACTGATTTTCTTGTTTGGTATGGGTCTTTATTTTTATTGATGGGTGGTGGGGTCCTCGATTTTTTTTATGGGTGGTGGGTTCGATACTATTCTGCAATTGTCCTTATTAAATTGCCTTCCTGTGATGCCAGTTATGTTTCAATGGAAAAGCTATTTACCTACACAGGATACATGGGACCACCCAGTTTATGTCCCCATCCTTAGGGGTGTCTTGCCAAAGGACAGTCAAAGAAACCCATTGGTGCCATAAAGGTCAAACCCTTGATCCCTGGATTCACCGTTGAACATGTTATCCACTGGGCTGTCCCCTTTGCACAACTAGAAAGAATGATCTAAGCAGAGTGGAAATATGTTGATATTGGACACTACTCAACGTTATATCTTACAACTACGTTCTAGTTAAATACCTGTATTGCATCACACAAGGATAACATTCATCATCGTCATGTCCAGCATGAGGTCATTTAGCATTAGTCATGTTTATATATTAGTGACCTACTCCGTCTATTTCATCATGACATTTTTTTATCTCAAATATGATAACGTTATGCCCATTTCATCTTGGTTATAAACTAGGATGTTAAATTGGGCCTTAAATTAAATATTGTTAACTGCTGACCATGTTATATCAAATCTGATTACGGCACAACGAGGCACACAGACCATCTCATTTGATTTGAACCATTTATTAGGGAAGCTTTCATAAAGAAAGAATATCTAGTCGCTGTATTTTTTGACTTGAAGACAGCTTGATACTGCATGGAAGTAGGGTATTACGAATGTCTTGGGGCAGATTACCAGTTTTGAGCTCGACTGATCAGAGATCTGCAGTGTCCGTCGTCCGTCTGTCCGTAAACTTTTATTTGTAGCGACAACTCCTCTGAAACTACTGGATGGATATTCATGAAACTTTACAGAAATGTTGCCCATAAAGTCTAGTTGATCCTAGCAAAAATTGATGTTGATGTGAAATCCAAGATGGCCGCCAAAGCTAAAAATAGAGTTTTAAAATACAAGTTTGTAGCGACTACTTCTTGAAAACTATAAGTGATATTGATATGGGACTTTTTCTAAAATGATCAGCATGACATGGTGTTGATCCTTGTCAAAAATCGTTTTGATTCAACGATAAACATGGCTGCCAGCGGCCATCTTTGTTTACATAGAGTTATATAGTAAAAACTTGTAGCGACTACTCCTCTGAAACTACTTGACGGATTGTCATGAAACTTTACAGGAATGTTGCTCTTGATGTCTAATTGATCCTAGCAAAATTTCAGATCTGCCAGAAATTCAAGATGGCCGTCGCAGCTAAAAATAGATTTTTAAAAAATAAGTTTAGCGACTACTACTTGAAAACTATAAGTGAAATTGATATGGGACTTTTTCTAAAATGATCAGCATGACATGATGTTGATCCTTGTGGAAAATTATTTTGATTCGACGTTAAACATGGCTGCCAGTGGCCATCTTTTGTTACATAGAGTTATATTGTAAAAACTTGTAGCGACTACTCCTCTGAAACTATTTGACGGATGTTCATGAAACTTCACAGGAATGTTGCTCTTGATGTCTAGTTGATCCTAGAAAAATTTCAGGTCGGCCGGAAATTCAAGATGGCCGCCACAGCTAAAAATAGATTTAAAATAAATAAGTTTTTAGAGACTACTTCTTCAAAACTATAAGAGATATTGATATGGGACTTTTTCTAAAATGATCAGTATGACATGATGTTGGTCCTTGTCGAAAATCGTTTTGATTTGACATTAAACATGGCTGCCAGCGGCCATCTTTGTTAACATAGAGTTATATAATGAAAACATGTAGCGACTACTCCTCTGAAACTACTTGACGGATTTTCACGAAACTTCACAGGAATGTTGCTCTTAATGTCTTATTGATCCTAGCAAAATTTCAGGTCGGCCGGAAATTCAAGATGGCCGCCACGGTTAAAAATAGATTTTCAAAAAATAAGTCTGTAGCGACTACTTCCTGAAATCAAAATCAATCAGTAGAGCTTCAAGGTCATTGACCTCTTGTTATACAAAAGTTCTTAGATGATAGACAGTTTCATGTCCGAAAGGGTTCAACCCTCTCTGACATTCATGAACAGGAGATGGGTGTGCCACAGGGCAGCATACTCTCTGTCACCCTTTGTAATATAAAAATTGACTTGTGTAGATTGTTCTCTATATGTTGACAACTTTGTTATGTTATCGTGCAAAAAACATGAACACTATTGAGACAATTACTTGAGAAAATTACAACAGTCTCAATAAACTTCAGACCTAGTCTGATGAAAATGGTTTTAACTAAAACTAATTGTTTGCACTTTTGTCAGCTACGTAAACATCATGAAGACCCTCTTCCAACACTGAATGGGTCAGACCCTCATCTAACACTGAATGGGTCACCACTAAAGACAAAATTCCTTGGATTTATTTTTTACCATAAATTAATGTTTATACCACACCTTAAATACTTGAAGGCCAAGTTCCTCAAAGCTCTTAACTTACTTAAAGTTTTGCAAACACAAATTGGGGAGCAGATCGAAAAGTACTTTTACACAACTTTATAGATCTCTTATGGCTCTATAATATATGGACGCCGCGCAAGTCATACTTGCAGATGCTCGATCCTATACATAATCAAGGATTACGACAAGCCTTGGGTGCCTTCCGTACATCACCAGCCGAAAGTCTATATGTTGAAGCTAATGAACCATCCCTGCATCATCAGCGGGACAAATTAGCCCTTCAATATGCCATTAAATTACAATCTAACCCTACTTTTGATATTGTTTTTAGCTCTACTGATCAGAGAAATGTTGCCCATGAAGTCGGTCCTAGCAAAAAATCATGTTGATGTGAAATCCAAAATGGCCACCAAATCTAAAGATAGATTTTTCAAAAACAAGTTTGTAGCGACTACTTCTTGAAAACTCTAAGTGATATTGATATGGGACCTTTTCTAAAATGATCAGCATGACATGTGATGTTGGTCCTTGTCGAAAATCGTTTTGATTCAACGTTAAACATGGCTGCCAGAGGCCATCTTTGTTTACATAAGAGTTATTCAGTAAAAACTTGTAACGACTACTCCTCTGAAACTACTCGATGGATTTCCATGTAACTTCACAGGAATGTTGCTCTTGATGTCTAAATGATCCTAGAAACATTTCAGGTTGGTCGGAAATTTAAGATGGCCGCCACAGCTAAAAATAAATTTTCAAAAAACAAGTTTGTAGCGACTACTTCTTGAAAACTATAAGTGATATTGATATGGGACTTTTTCTAAAATGATCAGTATGACATGATGTTGATCCTTGTCGAAATTTATTTTGATTTGACGTTAAACATGGCTGCAAGCCATCTTTGTTTACATAGTTATATAATGAAAACTTGTAGCGACTACTCCTCTGAAACTACTTGATGGATTTTTCATGAAACTTCACACGAATGTTGCTCTTGATGTCTAATTACTCCTAGCAAAACTTCAGGTCGGCCAGAAATTCAAGATGGCCACCTCGGCTAAAAATAGATTTTCAAAAAAAAACAAGTTTGTAGCGACTACTTTTTGAAAACTAAAGTGATATTGACATGGGACTTTTTCTAAAATGATCAGCATGACATGATGTTGGTCCTTGTCAAAATTCTTTTTGATTCGACGTTAAACGTGGCTGTCAGCGGCCATCTTTGTGTACATAAAGTTATCCAGTAAAAACTTGTAGCGACTACTCCTCTGTAACTACTCAACGGATTTTCATGAAACTTCACAGGAATGTTGCTCTTGATGTCTTAATTGATCCTAGAAAAATTTCAGGTCGGCCGGAAATTCAAGATGGCCGCCACAGCTAAAAATAGATTTAAAATAAATAAGTTTTTAGAGACTACTTCTTCAAAACTATAAGAGATATTGATATGGGACTTTTTCTAAAATGATCAGTATGACATGATGTTGGTCCTTGTCGAAAATCGTTTTGATTTGACATTAAACATGGCTGCCAGCGGCCATCTTTGTTAACATAGAGTTATATAATGAAAACATGTAGCGACTACTCCTCTGAAACTACTTGACGGATTTTCACGAAACTTCACAGGAATGTTGCTCTTAATGTCTTATTGATCCTAGCAAAATTTCAGGTCGGCCGGAAATTCAAGATGGCCGCCACGGTTAAAAATAGATTTTCAAAAAATAAGTCTGTAGCGACTACTTCCTGAAATCAAAATCAATCAGTAGAGCTTCAAGGTCATTGACCTCTTGTTATACAAAAGTTCTTAGATGATAGACAGTTTCATGTCCGAAAGGGTTCAACCCTCTCTGACATTCATGAACAGGAGATGGGTGTGCCACAGGGCAGCATACTCTCTGTCACCCTTTGTAATATAAAAATTGACTTGTGTAGATTGTTCTCTATATGTTGACAACTTTGTTATGTTATCGTGCAAAAAACATGAACACTATTGAGACAATTACTTGAGAAAATTACAACAGTCTCAATAAACTTCAGACCTAGTCTGATGAAAATGGTTTTAACTAAAACTAATTGTTTGCACTTTTGTCAGCTACGTAAACATCATGAAGACCCTCTTCCAACACTGAATGGGTCAGACCCTCATCTAACACTGAATGGGTCACCACTAAAGACAAAATTCCTTGGATTTATTTTTTACCATAAATTAATGTTTATACCACACCTTAAATACTTGAAGGCCAAGTTCCTCAAAGCTCTTAACTTACTTAAAGTTTTGCAAACACAAATTGGGGAGCAGATCGAAAAGTACTTTTACACAACTTTATAGATCTCTTATGGCTCTATAATATATGGACGCCGCGCAAGTCATACTTGCAGATGCTCGATCCTATACATAATCAAGGATTACGACAAGCCTTGGGTGCCTTCCGTACATCACCAGCCGAAAGTCTATATGTTGAAGCTAATGAACCATCCCTGCATCATCAGCGGGACAAATTAGCCCTTCAATATGCCATTAAATTACAATCTAACCCTACTTTTGATATTGTTTTTAGCTCTACTGATCAGAGAAATGTTGCCCATGAAGTCGGTCCTAGCAAAAAATCATGTTGATGTGAAATCCAAAATGGCCACCAAATCTAAAGATAGATTTTTCAAAAACAAGTTTGTAGCGACTACTTCTTGAAAACTCTAAGTGATATTGATATGGGACCTTTTCTAAAATGATCAGCATGACATGTGATGTTGGTCCTTGTCGAAAATCGTTTTGATTCAACGTTAAACATGGCTGCCAGAGGCCATCTTTGTTTACATAAGAGTTATTCAGTAAAAACTTGTAACGACTACTCCTCTGAAACTACTCGATGGATTTCCATGTAACTTCACAGGAATGTTGCTCTTGATGTCTAAATGATCCTAGAAACATTTCAGGTTGGTCGGAAATTTAAGATGGCCGCCACAGCTAAAAATAAATTTTCAAAAAACAAGTTTGTAGCGACTACTTCTTGAAAACTATAAGTGATATTGATATGGGACTTTTTCTAAAATGATCAGTATGACATGATGTTGATCCTTGTCGAAATTTATTTTGATTTGACGTTAAACATGGCTGCAAGCCATCTTTGTTTACATAGTTATATAATGAAAACTTGTAGCGACTACTCCTCTGAAACTACTTGATGGATTTTTCATGAAACTTCACACGAATGTTGCTCTTGATGTCTAATTACTCCTAGCAAAACTTCAGGTCGGCCAGAAATTCAAGATGGCCACCTCGGCTAAAAATAGATTTTCAAAAAAAAACAAGTTTGTAGCGACTACTTTTTGAAAACTAAAGTGATATTGACATGGGACTTTTTCTAAAATGATCAGCATGACATGATGTTGGTCCTTGTCAAAATTCTTTTTGATTCGACGTTAAACGTGGCTGTCAGCGGCCATCTTTGTGTACATAAAGTTATCCAGTAAAAACTTGTAGCGACTACTCCTCTGTAACTACTCAACGGATTTTCATGAAACTTCACAGGAATGTTGCTCTTGATGTCTTAATTGATCATAGCAAAATTTCAGATCGACCGGAAATTCAAGATGGCCGCCATGGCTAAAAATAATCAAAATACAAGTTTGTAGAATACAAGTTTGTAGCGACTACTTCTTGAAAACTATAAGTGATATTGATATGGGACTTTTTCTAAAATAATCAGTATGACATGATGTTGATCCTGGTCAAAAACTATTTTGATTTGATGCCAGCGGCCATCTTTGTTTATATAGAGTTATATAATGAAAACTTGTAGCGACTACTCCTCTGAAACTACTGGACGGATTTTCATGAAACTTCACAGGAATGCTGAACTAGCTATCAAAAACCTATCTGTAGAGCTTCAAGGTCATGGACCTCTTGTTAATTCTAGTTATCGACCTCTTTTTGATCGAAAACCGAAGACCAATTGGTCTTCATATTAAACCAAAATTAAGAGACATTGAAATCGACCTAAATTTAATTGCCAAGTAAAAAGTACCACACATTCCACAGTGGACTTTGGAAACACCAACAGTTATTTTTGATCTTTCAAAGCATATTTAATGAAATTAAAATACAGCAACTTTCAACATATATACACATGGTTCTAAAGATGGAGATAAGGTAGCTGCAGTAGCTGTTGTTCACAAACTGCATAAAGAGCTGTCAGTCTGACAAGGCCTCTATCTTTTCAGCTGAACTTAAGGCAATTGAACTTGTCTTGAACTGTATTCAATGATGATGATTATTTTGTAATCTTCTCTGATTCCCTTTCATCTCTTCTTCTGCTGGCTTCCAAGCCATGTAGGAATACGTGGTAATGATAGAGCTGATAGTGCTGCTAAGGCAGCATTAGATTTACATATATCTAATACCAAATTACCTTATACTGATTTTAAAAGTTGTATTAACACATATATTCGTAACTCTTGGCAAGCCGCTTGGGATTTGTCAGTTAACAATAAACTCCATCCAATTAAACCGTTACTCGGAGAATGGCGTTCTTCTAGTAGACCCATTCGTCGAGAGGAAGTTGTCCTAGCCCGGTGCATGATAGGGCATACTCGTTACACTCATTCACATTTATTACAAGGTGAGCAATTACCAGAATGTATACCCTGCTTTGCACCGTTAACGGTCAAACACATCTTATTGGAATGTGTAGACTTTGATCCTATGCGTCATTATGAGTTATTTGATACTGTAGATTTTAGTCTTGTTTTAGATTTCCTGAAAGAGATCAGACTATATAAATCATTGTAATGTGACATTTCTTATATATATTTACTTGTTTATATACCCGTTGACGGGCATTTGTTGATTTTCATACATAGTTTATATTACACTTTATCATCCCTTATTTTTTAATAGTTTTATCTTTATATATTTACATTAATTTTTAATTAATACTTCATTTCTTCATTTTTCATCAAATTTTGCGCACAATATGACCTATTTATGTGTCGACGTGCCATAAAACACCATTCATTCATTCATTCTCTTCAAGACCTGGGTAATATGAAACATGATAACCCAGTTGTGCTTTAGCTTTTAGAAAAGTACAATTCTCTTATAGTTGGTAATATTATTATTTTTGCTGGCTTCCAAGCCATATAGGAATATGTGGTAATGATAGAGCTGGTAGTGCTGCTAAGGCAGCATTAGGTTTACATATATCTAATGCCAAATTACCTTATACTGATTTTAAAAGTTGTGTTAACACGTATATTCGTAACTCTTGGCGAGCCGCTAGGGATTTGTCACTCCATGCAATTAATTTGTTACTCGGCGGGAATGGCGTTCTTGTAGTAGACCCATTCGTCGAGAAGAAGTTGTCACTTCGGTGCAGCATATGGCATACATGTTAAACTCGTTCATATTTATTACAAGGTGAGCAATTACCAGAATGTATACCCTGCTTTGCACCGTTGACGGTCAAACACATCTTGTTGGAATGTGTAGACTTTGATCCTATGCGTCAAAAGTACTACAATGTTAATACTATGAAAGAGTTATTTGATACTATAGATTTTAGTCTTACATTAATTTTTAATTATAACTTCATCTTTTATAGGTTTTTGCGCACAATATGATCTATTTATTGGTCTAAATGCCCTAAAACACCATTCATTCATATCAATCTGACCATGTTATATTATCAGAGTCCTGACCTTTCTTCGACCCTGACCAAGTTATCATACCTGTCTGACCATGTCGTATCACTTCTGACCATGCTGTGATTGTTTCAGGTATGAAGTATACCCAGACGCCCAAAAGTCTAGTGAAGGCATCTCGAGCATCCCGGTCATGAAGACGGGCCACAGCCTATGTGACACCATGGTCCCGTCATTTGATGATATTCTCTCATCCTCTGCTCCAGAAGGCTATATTGTCGAAGATCATTTTGAAGCTGGATTTTAGGACCCGAATTTCTTCTTTAAAAATTTCAACCTTTTTCTGGTGTGCTGCTTGCTTTAAGTTTTAACTTTTTAACTTCCTGTGTTATTTTTCCATTTTTTACTTAAAAGACATTCATAAGTTGCCAATAGACATTCAGTTTTCGCGAAATTATCATATTGTTATTTTAAGTATTGTTTCAAACAAGATATTTCATATATTTAAAACTGCTGCATCTTTTTATTACTGGTATTTGAAATTATTGTGTTCTTAAAAGTCAGGAAGTGTATTTTTGAAGTATCATCATCTTTTCAGTATATACATAAAACACATTCCAAAACGGTGAAAACATTTTGGGAACAATTTACACGTCATAAAGTTGGGGTCTGATGTACTTGTGTTCATTTTATAGGACCGGTTAACATGAGTACCAAGTCTATGTATGTTTATGGAATAATGTATAATGGTAAAAGGGAATATGTATAACACTGGCAGATGGAATAATGCATAACACCTCGAATGGAATATGCAGCAAACTAATAGCACAGATCGATATTGACCTCACACAAGAAGACTAAAAATTCACGAAAATAACGTGCCATTGAACAACAGAAGCGCAATAATTCAATAGATTCCCAATCTGTTTTTAGACAAAAGTCATACATTATTGTACGAATGAAATCTGTTTTTAGCAGTTTTAAGCAATCTTGATCCGTGCTATTAAAATTTCATAGCACTGCTGCAATATGAATATTTTTGATTGAGGAAGGCTATGCAGAATCATTGCACATGACAATCACATCAAACCCTGACTTTATACCTCGTTAACAGTGTGCCACCTTGTTATAACGGAGGACATCTTGTTTTACACATTCATTCGGGCATTACTAATAGTAGGCCAAAATAGGACCTCAGTTTTACATGTCATTTCTGTTATTTTATATAAAAGGTGCTTTATATGTATAGTTTTAAAAGATGACATGTGTTTAAAAGATGACGTGCTACACTGTAAACGAGTATTTCTAGTTGTGTCATTTGGATATGTGTTGACTATTATTTTAAAGGAACATTGCCATTTTATGTTACCAAAAACTAGTCCGGAGATGTTGTACAAGTCCATTATGTTATGGTCGTCTCGCCCCATCCTATTGTTTTTATATATTTAAAGAAGGTATTTTGGTTGTATTCTTTATATATAAATATAGTTAAAATGTTAAAACTTACTGCAAGCCCCATCTGTATCATTTTGGTTGCCTTGTACATTAAAAAAACAAACAAATTGAAGATTTTGTTAACAGCTTAAACATTAAGACAACCTGCTCATCTAAACTCTGCATTCCAGTTATGTTACATCACAGTACTTTCTCTAGCATGAACTCCCAATATAATATGTGCTAATTAAACTATCAAGACAACTTGTGGGCAACTTATAAATATTATATATATTTAGGGTACTTTTATTTGATGTTTTATGTTGTATTATGCTACAGTAAGGTTATTGCCACCACTGCTGGTCTGAAGGAATGGATATATAAACACTAGAATACTTGCTATACTAACCCTGGCCAGGGTTTCATAGTTGCAAGTGTTCATTTTAAACGTTGTATCAATAAATTTACATCAATATTTTTGCTTTATTTTGTCTTTTTTATACACCCATAGGGACCTATTATGTCATGGTGTTACCTGTCTGTCCATTAACATTTACCTAACCCAACTGATTGTGGTATAAGGTCTACAACAATGAAACTGTACACATCTTCAGCATGCTCTAATGAATACATTATCTGATAAAAGACAGTAACTCTGTGGTTTACATTTTTAGCTCTACTGATCAGAGATCAACAGAGCTAATGCTGTGTTGCGGTGTCCGTCAGTAAACTTTTTTTTGAAGCGACCACTCCTCTGAAACTATTGAATGGATTTTCATAAAGCTTTACAGAAATGTTGCCCATAAAGTCTAGTTGATCCTAGCAAAAATTCATGTTGATGTGAAATCCAAGATGGCTGCCAAATCTAAAAATAGATTTAAAAAAACAAGTTTGTAGCGACTACTTCTTGAAAACTCTAGTGATATTGATATGGGACTTTTTCTAAAATGATCAGCATGACATGATGTTGGTCCTTGTCGAAAATCGTTTTGATTCGACGTTAAACATGGCTGCCAGCGGCCATCTTTGTTCACCTAGAGTTATTTAGTAAAAACTTGTAGCGACTACTCCTCTGAAACTACTTGATGGATTTCCATGAAACTTCACAGGACTGTTGCTCTTGATGTCTAAATGATCCTAGCAACATTTCAGGTTGGTCGGAAATTCAAGATGGCCACCACAGCTAAAAATAGATTTTCAAAAAACAAGTTTGTACTCGCTTGTAGCGCGAGTACTTCTTGAAATTATATATAAGTGATATTGATATGGGACTTTCTAAAATAATCAGTATGGAATGATCCTTGTCGAAAACTATTTTGATGCGACTTTAAACATGGCCGCCAGTGGCCATCTTTGTTTACATAGTTATATAATGAAAACTTGTAGCGACTACTCCTCTGAAACTACTTGACGGATTTTCATGAAACTTCACAGGAATGTTGCTCTTGATGTCTAATTGATCCTAGCAAAATTTCAGGTCAGCCGGAAATTCAAGATGGCCGCCACGGCTAAAAATAATTTTTCAAAAAACTAAGTTTATAGCGCCTACTTCTTGAAAACTGTGTGATATTGATATGCGTCTTTTCCTTAAATGATCAGTATGACATGATGTTGATCCTTGTCGAAAATTATTTTGATTCGACGTTAAACGGCTGCCAGCGGCCATGTTTGTTTACATTAGAGTTATATAATGAAAACTTGTAGAGACTACTCCTCTGAAACTACTTGACGGATTTTCATAAAACTTCACACAAATGTTGCTCTTGATGTCTAATCTATTTTTAGCCATGGCGGCCATCTTGAATTTCCGGCCGACCTGAAATTTTGCTAGGATCAATGAGACATCAAGAGCAACATTCCTGTGAAGTTTCATGAAAATCCGTCGAGGAGTCACTACAAGTTTTTACTAGATAACTCAATATAAACAAAGATGGCCACTAACAGCAATGTTTAGCATGATCCTAGCAAAACTTCAGGTCGGCCGGAAATTCAAAATGGCCGCCACGGCTAAATATAGATTTTCAAAAAACAAGTTTGTAGCGACTACTTCTTGAAAACTATGTGATATTGATATGGGACTTTTTCTAAAATGATCAGCATGACATGATTTGTCGAAAATCGTTTAGATTCGATGTTAAACATTATCTAGTAAAAACTTGTAGCGACTACTCCTGTAACTACTCGACGGATTTTCATGAAACTTCACAGGAATGTTGCTCTTGATGTCTAATTGATCTTAGCAAAATTTCAGGTCGGCAGGAAATTCAAGATGGCCCCCATGGTTAAAAATAGATTTTCAAAATGCAAGTTTGTAGCGACTACTTCTTGAAAACTATAAGTGATATTGATATGGGACTTTTTCTAAAATGATCAGCATGATGTTGATCCTTGTCAAAAATTATTTTGATTTGACGTTAAACATGGCCGCCAGCGGCCATCTTTGTTTACAGAGTTCTATAATGAAAACTTGTAGAGACTACTACTCAAACTACTTGACGGATGTTCATAAAACTTCACAGGAATGCTGATCTAGCTATCAAAAACCTATCAGTAGACCTTCAAGGTCATTGACCTCTTGTTTAATTATTCCCCTTAGGTTTAAACTGGAAATTAATCTTGCCTTTTACAAGTGAATGTGGCTAATAACTTTCAAAACATTAGGTGTACAACAATCTAAAGTATGATCCAATGATTACAGCTTATAAAGGCCCATAACTCATCTTTTTTTCTTTCTTTTTTATTCACCTTTGAAAAAAGAGTTAAAGATGAATGGCCACCCTTTTTGTAGTATAATCAATTAACAAAATTTAACTCTTGCAATCATATGAATATTTCTTGATAGTCCCAGAGAGAAAAATATACTTAAAACCGCTACTTAGTTGTATGTAAAAATAATTATTATTTGCATGACCTAGATGCTACTTTTACCACTGTGTGACTGCATGGGGAAATGAGGTAAATCGGAATTGTATAGCTGCACAACTATTGCCAGATATTTGATAAATACATTTACCTGTGGATTAATTTACCTGTTCAAAGTTTTCTATGTCATCAAATCAGATATTGTAAATATTTATTGCTGTGTATTGATTTCGATTTAAATAAACATCTTCATGAAACAAAACATGGCTGGAGAACTTTAAGGTGGAATTTAACTCACATTGCCTTTATCAAGTGATTGTGGCTAATAACTGTTAGGTGTGCTATATATCGGTAGACGTTTGATTCAGATACATTAAGTTACATAGAGTGGCCTTAAAACGTAATTAATGTGATGTGTTCAACTATACAATAATTAAAATTAAGCAATCTATTCCAAAACATCTAAATACCAAACGCCTGTTATCATAAATGGTGAATTATAAAAAGGGGACGTAGCTCAGCACATTAAAACGTGTCTTTCTCTGTGAGAATGAAGGTTCAAACGAGCCTATATTCACGTTTCCCTACGGTTGGTGGGTTTTCTTGAACGTTTATGGAAGGACCGCAGATGTATATAATTCTATATACAGTACTTCTTCATTAGTGTTTTCGAAATTACACCACTTTACCAAAGGAGAAAAGACTTTAGCGTCCGATGTTTTTGGAACTGTACCATACGCCTGCCATTTTTCGGAACTGTACTAGCTACCTGCCAATAAATAATGGAACTGTACCGTACTCCTGCCATTTTTCAATCCTGTCGTGTGTAAAAACCCACAATTATTTTAATAAAATGTTCTGTGGGCTAAAATTTGGACTGTTTATTCAGGAAAGATTATATTTTATGGCAGTATGTCTAAAATCTCTTAAACTTGACTATTTACCGAGTACCAGGTCTCTAACTTTCTACAATCACATTTTTTAGCTTAATTTCAACATTCAACCTACCGTAACTCGCATAATATCGGTTCAAATTTCACGGGAATCAGGTGACATACACAACATTCCTTCCAAATTAAAATGGCCGATTCACTTTTCTAATAGTTTAAGGCTAACAAGTCATAAAATTAGATTTATTTACCCTTTTGAAACTGATTTTATTTTACCGGGAACTGTGCCTACGGCTGCCGAACTGTGCCTACGGCTGCCGGTAATCGGGTGTGTTGTTATTACCTGAATACAATTATATCCCTATTATGCTTTTTCAGGGGAGCATGTAGTTGCCGCATTGTCCGTCCATCTTGCTTTTCTAGTCTGAGCCTCTTGCCAGGATGTTCTTGAATGGCAGTGCACCAGTTAAATGACCCCACTGTGATGCTGTTCGTTGAAAAACATGTTCAGTTTAAATTGTTCATGCTACCATGTGTATTCAGCAATGGGAAATGGGGGTGGTCAGACACGACCACAAAAAAATATCGACCATATGGCCTAAAATGTGCGGAAATGACGTAAAACACCATTCAGAGTAATGGCCTTGATTTAATGAAAAATGCTATATTTGCCTAAACTCTAGAGCACCTTACCGTCTTAATAGCAAGGGACGAAAACCACCAATATTGGATAAGTTATGTCCGTTGATTTAGTGATAAATAGATGTTTTGGCTGCGCTGCGCATATATATTTGTAAAAACAATTGAAGTGCCTTAATATAAGGAAAAATCCACCAATCCCAATAACACGGACTCGTGAATATTTGTATTGGGTGTGGGAAAATGTGTGATCCTTCGACCGCTACATTATGCCTTGTTCCCAACATATTGGATACACGCTTTCGATCATACGCATACACTTCGACTCCAGACTCTACCCTGCCATTAATGGTGGCAGAATATAAATGTTACGAATGCACGCGGATAGTGGGTAGCGGCACACTTGATGTATCCTTAACCTCTGTGACCCACACTGCACGTGGGGAGCCACTGATGTGTTTTGCCTAACATGATTGAAGATTGGCATATACGAAATATTATATAGGGTATCAGTTTGATAACTGATTACATATACATGTGACGTGAAAAACAAACAATGGCATAAGTTCATGTGAATGTAACAAATCCGTGTATAGCTATGTAACTCAAGTGGTGGAAAAAAAAGTGCCTTAAAGCTACACACTCTATATAAATACATGTCCGTTAAACAAAAATAAATCGTGTGTATCATAAGCTATGCTGCTAGACAGGGATGATGTTTTCATTTTTTGAATATCTACAAATTTTGTTCGCGGCTTTAACAGTCTGGTATGGACCGTAAAAACGAACGTCACCCTATACGGCAAAGCAAGATACTACATACTCTAATATGTTGCATTGGTGTGCTTTACATTATTAAATAGGGATTGTGTATCTTTAATAATGGCATCTAGCATACTTACCAAACGCGTCGGTCGGTCTGTTGGTTTCCGGACGATAACTCATGAAAGGGTTGATGGATTTAAATAATATTTGGTACACGGGTATAACACCATAAAATACAAGTCAAGTTCGACTTTGGTTACAAACCACCAATTTTTGACGGAGTTATGGCCGCTTTTCAACTTAGAATTTGCCCAAAAAACGGTTTCCCGACGATCATTCATGAAAGGGTCGACGGATTTAAATAAGTTTTGGTACACTGGTTTAAGACCATAAAATACAGGTCAAGTTCGACTTTGGTTACAAACCACCAATTTTTGACGGAGTAATGGCCCCTTTTCAACTTAGAATTTGCTCCAAAAAACGGTGTCCGGACGATAACTCATGAAATGGTCTATGGATTTAAATAATATTTGGTACACGGGTATAACACCATAAAATACAAGTCAAGTTCGACTTTGGTTACAAACCACCAATTTTTTACGGAGTTATGGCCCCTTTTCAACTTAGAATTTGCCCAGAAAATGGTGTCCGGACGATAACCCATGAAAGGGTCAATGGATTTAAATAATATTTGGTACACCGGTATAACACCATCAAATACAAGTCAAGTTCGACTTTGGTTACAAACCACCAATTTTTGACGGAGTTATGGCCCCTTTTGCCCAAAAAACGGTTTCCGGACGATAACTCATGAAAGGGTCGACGGATTTAAATGGCTCTCTCTCTCTCTCTCTTTTTCATATTTTGTAGTTTAAATCATTTGGTTTCCCATTATTGTTTAAATTGTATGAATAATTTGTAGCGGGAGGGCCCGATTTCTAATGTTGTCATAACTTGTGGCCGGACCCCATTTCCATGTACATTTATTGGAAATAAATATGTTTAAACTAGACCATTGCTTTCTTGTGGTTGCCATGTTTATGTGACAAGGCGGTATTGTGGGGGTATTAATCACTTTCACTGATAATTCTAGTTTATAATACACGAGGGCCAACCGCAACGGTTAAAGTAGCTAACGTGCAAACAACAACCACATGTTACAACATGTACACCGTTTCTAAAATTACTGACGAGACGAGTCATATATTATATAACTTACATATTTTGAGAATCTATAGACGCAATATAAACGCAATTTAATCAGCCAGACCGATCCGCCAAATAACAGCAATATTACACTAAACACCTGTTTATCAAAACTCAATCCATGTGTTAAGATCATATAATAATGTAGCTGTGCTTATTAAAAGTATATGTTTATTCAAAGGTTCTTAAAATATCCGTGTTTGAATACGCGTAAAATAAATTATGAGTTGGTTACTCTTAATTCGACGCCCTAGTTTTGGAGGTTAGTTTTCTTTAAGCAAAATAAATGATGCATGAATGATATGTGTAACCAAGTTAGTACCATTGTAATCGGCAATACCAAAGAAGCTTTTTCTGTTTCCCTTGATGTTCAACCCTTCCATACATAACAAGGACATTCGTACAAGTTATGGTCCCCAGCGGAATGGCTGAACAGGACACGTTTTGTGTGATTGTTTGAATGTTGTTTTACTTCATGTTTAACACATGAAAGGTTATACACTTGTATGACGTGGATTTTTTTTGTGGTGGAAGAAGACCACCCACTTTTCCTGGGTAGAACCAGTACTGTACACTTCCCGCCATCCGTAAGTAAGAACCGACACTTCCTCACAAGCCGAGCTCCCAATGGGATTCGAACCCACAACGGTGAGAGGCGAGATGGTTTACAATGCAACGTTGTTAACCTCTCAAACATGGCGTGACCTCTGTGCGACACGTCGCCTGTTGATGATACTTGTTTGTTTATTTGAATGGTGTTTTACGTCATTCTTAGCACATGTTAGGCCATATATGACAGGTGATTTTTGTGGTAGAGACCGACCGCCCTATTGTTTCTGTGAAGAACCAGTACTGTAATCCGTAAGAATCGACACTTTATCACAAGTTGAGTTCCCAGTGGTATTCGCATCCGCAGCGTTGAGATGCGCTACGGCTTACAACCCCTCGACCCCGGAGTCGCTTGTTGATGAAACATTAATACATCAAGTTTCATCACATTATCTCGAGCTGTTTAAGAGTAATGAAATGGGTTTTTATGGGAAGTTAACACATTTCACAGTATGTTATATGAATTTGGGGCCTCACCATCAGTGGAGATCCATTTTCCCGTCAGACATGCCTGCAACGGGGAGCGAACCCACGCGGGGCAGAGGTCTGTAGATCCACAGCACTGAGCTGCCGAGGATATGTAGTATTGACCAACGTCATGAAAATTGCGCTTGACAATAAAAATGCTAATCCGAATTTGGTGCACGACACACCATAAGTTTGAATTGAATTGGATTTTATATAGTCTCACCAATAGGTAGGTCATATAGCAACTTTCCAGCTTCCACTGCAGTGGTGAAGACCCCAGATGCCCTTTCGAGCCATTTTCTTGCACGGGCGGGCACCTGGGTAGAACCACCGATGTTCCGCATGCCATCTGGATAGCTTCCTCAAAGATATAAAGATATAATATACTAGTTTAAAGTGTAATTCACCCTTTTGCCATTATCAAATCTCGTTCTCGTTTTTCGCGAGATTTCGAGTTCGGGGTGTCTCAACACTAACTCTGTATAGTGAATATACAGTGAATATTCAGTGTTTATTTGTTTTAGACACATTTTAGAACGTATCATGCAAAACGATCGTGCGAGTGCTGTTTCTAGGTTTGTTAGTAATATAAACTGTCAGACTATTGACCTTTTCTGGGTAAAATGGCTTTTTTATTGCCATTATAATGATACCTTAAAACTGAAAGTAGATATAGAAGTGCGCCACGGCCACGGTTACTCAAATAGCATACTCCTCACGTTTCGTAAATTATTTAAAGTAATTAGCTTTACTTATTACACTTAAATAAGTAAGTCCCTGCATTTAAATTACATTTAACAAGTAATATATATATAACTTTCTTGTAAACAGGAACGGTTCATATTAATCTTTTCTACCAGTAGTTTGAGAGTCCAATACTGTGCATGCTGAGTTTTAAATTCACTACTTAACATAAGTATATAAATTCTCCTTTAAATAATGTTCATAGAAGTATATTCCACAAACGAATATGTATTGCAAAGAGTCATTTACTGTTGGCAATTGTTACGACAATTATTATGTAAAATAATTAACAGGACTCTGCAATATATTGTTATTACTACCAGAGTATAAGATTTCATAAATCATAGTATACGCAAACTGTGCAAGTACTTCTGAAGAAATATAAATTACAAGATATACGAATCCAAGAACCAGTATTCCCATCAATGGTAAATATGCAAACCATTAAGCCGTGTTTTGAGCTGCAAGAGATTATAAATAAAATAAAAACTCCAACTGACAAGGCTAAGAAACTAAACGATAAACATATAGAAACCAATTACTCTGATTGCATCAAAATATTCACTGATGGTAGCAAAGACCCGGGAAATAACCATAGGCTAAAAATAAGACTAGACCATAGGTTATCTGTATATACAACGGAACTTTCAGCAATATATGCTGCGATTACATGGGTAAACATGACTAATACCAAAAAAGTAGTAATCCTAAGTGACAGCCTCAGTGCACTCCAATCAATAGCAAAGGGAAGATCCCAAACGAGGCAAGATTTAATAGTAAAAAGTATGTATGCCATCAACAAAGCAGTAAATAATAATAGAATTATTGATATGACCTGGATTCCAAGCCATGTAGGAATAATGGGCAACGAAGCAGTGGACCTGATGGCAAAACAGGGTTCCATAAAAGGAAGTCTTATACCCCTTAACATCGGAGTAAAAGAAGTCTATAGTATAATAAAAAGTAATATTAAACAAGAATGGTTCAATATATGGAAGAATATCAAAACGCAAAGAATTGATTTACATCCTCATACGCCACCGAAAATACACTCAAGTGATATGAAAACGCAACACGGGAATTTCCGCTATATATTGTATGTACAATATGCTGCTTTTAATCGAATGGTACATGGCTACGTAAGACCTTTCCTTTTGGAAAAAATACTAAAACAACAAATAATACAGCAAATAGTATAACTATTTACGTTAAATCAGGGAGTAACGTACTCCCTGGTTAAATACAGTACTGAACTAGCTCAATTTTTCGAAGAGCAACTTCAACATTGATGAAGTTCTTGTTACAAAGTGTAGTGTGATTAAAACGTCTACAACATCACAGTTGTGTCCTTTCTCTAGTTAACTGCAACTTTTTTTAAAAAAAACATCTTGGGATTTCTTTGGAATATTATGTGCAATTAAGTGTGCAGTATATACAATATATAGCGGAAATTCCCGTGTTGCGTTTTCGTATCTCTTGAGTGTAGAACAATATAATGATAATAGAAACTTAGACGTTATATACACGCGGCTTAGGTTAGGGCGCACAGGAATAGGATCAGAAAGATACGAAAGTTTAAGGAACAGAAACTGTAACGCCTGTGGGCAGCCTGAAACGTTTGAACACATATTCTTTGACTCAACGCGATTATGTCCGCTCTATAGGGAACAACGAAGCGAGCTACAAGCAGAA
Organism: Cyrtodaria siliqua; assembly: GCA_037043455.1. Taxonomy (NCBI): domain Eukaryota; kingdom Metazoa; phylum Mollusca; class Bivalvia; order Adapedonta; family Hiatellidae; genus Cyrtodaria; species Cyrtodaria siliqua. The sequence goes on from JAWPHD010014378.1 coordinate 54,193, forward strand.
CTGCTGGAACTGGGTCTATCTGTAATTGACAAACAAAAACTATTATTTCCTATAAAGTCTGTTATGGAGAAAACAAGGACATCTTTTTCAAATTTATCAAAAAGGTTGTATACAGTAATATAAACGGTAAAAGTACGGCCCCTTGCCCCATGGTATGTGTGTATAATGACATACACATAACAAACACTATAGTGCAGAGTGTGTATGTCAGGAGACCCAGATACACTTGTGGACATACTACCAGCTGGCATACACATAACAGACATTATCATGCAAGAGTGTGTATGACAGCTGAACTACTTGTCTATAAACATGGGACGAGGGGCTATTGACAAGGTCACTGAATATGGCAATTTAAGGGTTAAGTGCACCAATATGGGTCCATGGCTAAATCTTCCATCCTTCCTGACACTCGGTAATGACTGGTGGTGTAACTCTCCCTGGTAAGGCTCTGTGAGCGCTGGGTAAGGTTAACGATGCGGACGAGGCAGTGGACAAGGTCTAGCATGGGTCGTAACACATCGCATGGTGGGGCCGCGCTACCTAATCAATGCCCATACTATGAAGGAACAACACCTACATAGTAAGGCGAGTCTCTCTACTGACACAAATGCAGCAAGTGGATGCAGCATCCAGTGGGGCGTGCAAACGTACTCAAGTCTAGGTTTGAGTAAGACTTAAAAGATAGGGTGGCGCGACAACACTGTGGGGTATTGAAAGGATTACAGTTAATGTATATAATATGTTATAGAGTGTAAATAAGTAAGAGGATATATTTATATATATACCAAATATAATAAATACTAATAGACATGCAATCCTGATTATATAATTAATGATAAGTAGTATGTGATGCATGTCGGTTAACCCCCGAAAGTGGTGTGCCCCCACTCTAGGAACTGATAAGCAGAACATAACGTAAACACAAAAGACTAAACATAGGTAACCAGATGGGGATAGGTCAAATAGTTCAATTAATAAAAACGTAGCAGGTAGAAAAACATTGGTTGATTCTGATACTGGGCTCCATCCGCACATGGATAGTTTCTGTGGTACAATGATAACGGAGGGGCACAAGTGATCTTCTTTAAACAAAGCTCAGACGGCGCCGCGACAAGCCTACCCGTGGTCCTGCAGTCTGAGTGGCGTCTTTGGGGTCCGTTTCAGTAAGTTTGAGTACGGGCTCATATACTAGCTTAACATTTATAATAGAACAAACCCCGTCTGGATAGATATAATACAGTAATATAAGCACCAGCACAGATACGGATACGTATGCAGGTGGGGATGTATGCAGTAATAGGTGTAAATATGTGTAAATTGGAATATACACCATCATATATAAATACCAAGTTGACCAACTAGAAAACCAGTGAGACATGTCAATGATAGAAGATAGTGTTATATAGCAGTCGACTTGAATTAGTTAACTATATGTGTATGTAAATACTAAATGTAAAGGAACAAATCTCTTATAAACACGAGATGGCAGACAAAGAGGTACGTATACATAAACCTAACCAAACAGTACCATCTACACCTATAAGAGATTGACCAAACCATCTTGTTTCTGTAAATAAAACCATGATCAATTATTATATAAATGCATATGTACCAATAAAGGCTATTTGCCCAAATCCAAACTGTAAATAATAATCTAAAAATGAGGCCGTTTTATGATTCTATAAACCAACAAAAGGTATGGTCAATCAATAATAGGTAAGAATCTCACTAATATGTCAGTATAATGCGCCTAGATGTCTTGAAGAGGGACCTGCAACGCCAACATATCTACGGTATCGCGGTCTACGGCCCAGGGCATCTTCAAGAATCATCAAACCATCAACGCATTCGAGATTCAACCTACAAGACATCACCCGGGGAAGCTCCCAATGGTGAGGCTCCAAGCCTCCTCCGAGTCGATCCAAACACGTCCAGACATTAATCAAGCCTCGTGCCCCGAGGCACAACAATCCAATTACATCAATACACACCCTTGGTATGCAACTGCTGACCCTTGAAAATCATTAAGCCACAGCTACGTAAACATTGAGATGCCCAATAAAACCCCAAAACCTTGACCATTTAAAATATATGCGGTACCTTGTCAGTACGAGCATACTCCACCAATGCCCCAAAATCCAAACCAGGGGCCGTGGCCCCATAAAAGAGAGCTATGGCCACTTGGTATTAATTATAAAGTACGCCCCACGGCCCGTCATCCCAGGTCAAACCAAATATATCAAGTAATGCAGTTGCGGACCCAAACACACAGTCAAACAAAAACAGCCTAAAAAACCAGCAAACACACCCATAATCATAGCGCGCGAAATTAGGTTAAATTAACCGCCAGTGCTATGACTATATATTTGGCAGACACTTTAGACACTTTGGTCGTCTCTGAGGCTCTGAGGCGGAGTCTTTCAATTCAAAATTCAAAATCAAAATCTTTTTTAGTCCAAACATAATGCCGAGTCAACGGGGGATTCTTCCCGGGGGCTCAGATGGTAGAGGGACTATAAACCTTAGAAAGAAAGAAATTGTAATATTTTAATTTTCAATTTTATGTATACATGTATGATGTATAACTTGGGAAAGCTGTTTGTAGTTATGTTATTAATATGAGCTGTCAGATATTGAATTTGCCGGTGTTAAATGTTGTGTATATTTATAATTATGATGATATTTTGAAACCGAAAGTAGTCGATGTTTCTGACGTTATTCGAAGATCATAATTATTGCGTTTCTTAAATTGATTTAAAAGTTCGTTTATCTGCAAGACAGATGGAATATATGTGACATGAAATACATAATTTTGATTTAAATAACAAACAAGCATGTAACAGACTTCCTTTTTTTTTTGACAAATCCGACTGAACGTAAACTATTTGTAATGTGTTTAGTTTCACAAATGCATACCATAAATGAAAATGAAAATTAAAACAGTTAGCTGAAGTTATTGTTTTACCCTCTCCATCATGATGCACTTGTACCATAGCTGTAATGGTTTTCCTTTGTTCTTGCTTATGATATATTTTTCATAAACCTGAAGATCTGAACCTAAGCCGTGCTATAAATGCCGGTATATTTCAGCCGTGCTATAAATGACAGATTCGGCAGTTATACCATGGCCTACTCCATTGTACACGCGCATAGTTGTAAGTTTACACACAACCTGTCAATCAAAATGTCAATTACCGGCAATTTCTAAGGTACAAAACATTTATCGCATACTTTTCTGGTATGCGATTTATACTGCACTCTCGGGCCTGCGGCCCACGAGAAGCAGTATAAATCGCATATACTCGAAAAAGTATGCTATAAATATTACAAATTAAAATATGACAGAATTATAGTATATATCACATGTCAACACACCACGCGCAGCCAGTGTTTGTGATTTATGGCCCCTTTGTACCATAGCTGTAATGGTTTTCCTTTGTTCTTGCTTATGATATATTTTTCATAAACCTGAAGATCTGAACCTAAGCCGTGCTATAAATGCCGGTATATTTCAGCCGTGCTATAAATGACAGATTCGGCATGGCCTACTCCATTGTACACGCGCATAGTTGTAAGTTTACACACAACCTGTCAATCAAAATGTCAATTACCGGCGATTTCTAAGGTACAAAACATTTATAGCATACTTTTCTCATATGCGATTTATACTGCACTCTCGGGCCTGCGGTCCTCGAGAAGCAGTATAAATCGCATATACTCGAAAAAGTATGCTATAAATATTACTTGATCTAAACAAATATCCTGCTTTGGACAGCCAATTAGCCACGGGATATCGCATTTATTTATTACTATTGGAGAAACCCTTTATCTTTTGATTGCTATAAACAACATGCAAATAAAACCCAACATAAGCGACTGTTCAATTACTTGTTTTTGGCATGGCTATATGTAGGTTCTATGATTTATGAATGAAATAAAAAATATTTTGCAGAGTTCTGTTAATTATTTAATCTATGCCGTAAAAATTATCGACAGTAAAATACTTTTGCGTTACATATTCGCTTGTGGAATATAATTAAGTGTAATAAGTAAAGTTAATTACTTTAAATAATTTATGAAACACGAGGATTCTGATCTTTGAGTAACGCACATCTACCTACTTTCGGTTTCAAGGTATCATTATAATGGCAATAAAAAAGCCATTTTACCCAGAAAAGGTCAATATTCTGACAGTTTATATTACTAACACAACTAGAAACAGCACTCGCATGATATTTTTGCATAATACGCTCTAAAATGTGTCTGAGTGAGTGGTAGTTTTTCTTTACCCTCGCTGTATTGCTGACGCATTTTAGCGAGCTTTTCTGTTGAAGTTTACGGAGTGCAGAGTCCTGGGAAGGTCCGGGGAAGGTTGGTATGTCTCGTCCAAAGCAGATTAAAGTTGATCGCAGCAGTAGATTAGAGTTGGTGGCACATCGGCGTAGAACCCTCTCACGATAGATGATTATCGGTTCAAAGTAGATTCTGTAGTCCAAGAAAATTAACAAGTCCAATAGAAGATTTTGGCCATTCGGATAGCCTGCAGAATTGTGACTAGGTCAATCCGATTGCCGGCTCGAAATCGTTTAGGCCAATCAGGAGGCAGGATATTTGAGGCGCCAAATGTATCGCAAGTAGGTCGATCCGGCTCCATGAGCTGCCCGTGTTCTGTTGGTGAAGACTTCTCCGTTGTACTCACTGATCTTGAAATCGTTAATAAAATCAGGATCAGTGGGTATCCCGCAGGTTTTCTCCAACGTCGGCATCCATGGTGAGTTAGGGTGAGTCTGCGTCGTAATCCATCGTCGGTGCCCCATGTCATCTATGCGGGGACTCGCAGTGACATGGGGTATCTCGCTGGTACAACGTCTGATTTCCAATAGAAGATTATTAATCGTCCATCTTTAGGGCCACGTTAAAAACCTGATAAAAACATATATACAACATGTTTGAGGTGATGTCCAAACCTCCACGTGGCTGTACACTATATATGATCCCAGACAGCGGCACACCTTGCGGAGTCACTTTGTCCCTGACGGCCGCAAGACGTCCTGCCTGTTCATGGTCTGAACTGGAATGTAAAATGTGTCTAAAACAAATAAACACTATATAGTCACTATACAGAGTTAGTGTTGAGACACCCGGAACTCGAAATCTCGCGAAAAACGAGAGCGAGATTTGATAATGGCAAAATCGAGAATACGATTGATAAAAACAAACGCTTTTCGATAATCAATAAAAGAATAGATATTTAATGGTTGCTTTTTCTTAAGTTTATTGTCACATGAAGCTTATACAACTTCTCGATGTAATTCTGTATGCCGAGGTTCAAGGTGTATGACTTTATTTCAAATTTAGGTCAGGTATATCAATAACTTCAAAAGTAGGTCACTCAAAAGTAGGCTTGTTTGGCCTACTCTTTTTTTTTGCGGACATAACCTTATTTTGAAACTAGGTCAAACAGATAACCAATTGTTGAAAATTGTCTAAATCCGAGATAAGGTGTTGCCAACTTGGAAATTGTCAAAATCCGAGACGAGTGGTTAAATATGTCCGATTTAATTTATTTCGTTTGAACGGAGTGAATAAGACGAGTTATTTTCTCTCATTAGGTCAGCAAAGTTATATAAACGCGTCGTCTGCTTGTATTTCATACATACGCAGATGTAATGGTCATGCGTTTGTCTGGTTTTAAAGTATTTATTCTGATATTATGTTTGTTTACGTGAAATTCGTCGGTCGTTGCAGACACTGGACTGGACATGACCTATATATGCATATTTGGGTCAACAGACCGCTTGTTTTAAGGTAACCCAGGGTCAAGGTCACTGTTACTATAAATGTATTTCACAGGAGAAATGGCCTTTCGTTATTTAAAAAAGTAATGTAAAAATGTCTTGTGGCACAAACTTCAGGTTGTTTTCGGTGAATTGTTTTGAAATTGTTCATGCTGATTTCGTCTCTTTCAAAGAAGAGTATTTTGTGGGGTGTTACAGTTTTGCGGGGATATCTGTGTCTAGTTTAAATATATACTTCAACACCCTCTATAACGAGGATACTGTGCAAGTTAGTGAGTGTTATTAGATAAAGACCACAAACAAGTTGGATATAATGATAGTAGAGAAAGATTAGAAGGTAAGAGAGAGAACCGAGTGGGAACATACATGGAGCATTCCATCAAGTCACATTTTACTACAGACTCAAACGCCAAGCACAAGAGGTTGTAAGTTCAGCTAAATACCTTGGAGTGAACCTAACCCCAATCTCTACTGGAACCACCATATCGACAGGACAGTGAAGAAAGCCAACAGTAAGTCGGAATTCCTGAAATTTCACCCCTCCCCCACTCTAAACTCTAGATGGAAAATGAAGCTGCTATGATACCCGCTTGAAGATTACCACAGCTGACTAACAGTGAGTTCCACAGCACGTGTAGGTCAAGCTACCTCAGCTGACTAACAGTGAGTTCCACAGCACGTGTTGGTCAAGCCCCCCCCCCCCCCCCCCCCCCCCACACACACACACAACACACACATACACACACACACACACACCTCCCCCAAACATACCGTTTTGTGCATTTTTCCGCCAATAATTGAAACACTCACCTCCCCCAAACATACAGTTTTGTGCATTTAATTAAAACGTTCCTATGCCTATGCACCAACAGGAACCACCACATAACCAGTGTTGCAGCCTCGGTTGGGAGACACTTAAGACCAAGCGGGCAAAAATTCAATTGTCCAAGCTCTACAAAATACTCAACGACATTGTAGACATCCTAGCTGATCAGTGTCACCTGCATCTACACGCCTCGACGAAGCTGAGACAGATCACATCTTCTACAGATCGAAGCATTGACCAACACGTGCTGTGGAACTAGCTGTTAGTCAGCTGCTAGACCCAATATTTGGTAATCTTCAAGCGGGAATCATAGCAGCTTCCTTTTCCATCTAGAGTTTAAGAGTCCCAACTGTAAATGAGCTCCTAATGATAGTCCGAAGCTGGGTATATCTTAAGTATACAACCACAGTGTCAGAAGGGTTTAAGCTACTCACACTCAAAACGATAAACGTAAATATACACCCACATATTGTACAGACGAACATATAGAGTCAGAAGTCTTCAAGTGGCTCACACTCATACACATACAGGCCACACCTGTAATGTTACATGTAAGACCATACCCACGTAATGTACAGACGAACATATAAAATCAGAAGGCTTCAAGTAGCTCACACTCGTACAGATACAAGCCATACCTGTAAAATGTTACAAGTATGTACACACCCACCCATTGTAAAGAACCTAGAGTAGGGGCTTCAAATTACCAATTCCCACACAGATTCAGGCCATATCTGTCATGTTACACGTAAGACCACACCTACATATTTGTACAGAACATAGACACAGAGATGGGTTCAATACACACACACACCCAAATACCTGTCATTTTACTCACAAGACCGCACTCAAAACTGGCTTATATCTAAGTTCATAGTTCAAGGTAAAAACAAAATTGTATTAG